>JACXGK010001146.1:38270-76819 GCA_016801125.1 Novumbra hubbsi | reverse complement strand
TATCTTCCTCCACCTGTATCTCTGCCTCTGTTTCTTAATTTCTTCATCACCTTTATTTCTCCCTCTGTTTCTTAATATCTCTATCCTCCTTTATCTCTCCCTCTGTTTCTAATTATCTTCCTCCACCTTTATCTCTCACTCTGTTTCTTAATATCTTCCTCCATATATATCTCTCACTCTCTCCACTCCTCCTCTCTTGCTTGCCTCCTCTCTTGCTTGCCTCCTCTCTCAGTTTTACAGTTATTGAGGGAGAGGCAAGGCAGAAGATTCATGACACATTTAGTGTGTTGTGTGTGTGTTTGCATGTGTGTTTTTTTCTCAGCGCACCTGTGTGTGTGTTAAAGATGGCCAGACATTAAATGAGCAGTAAAAAAAGAAAGGGATGTAGAGGGGTGGTAAAGGTGGAGCTGCAAGAATATTAGGTAGGTCACTACAGAGTAGAAACAGTCTGATGATATAAAGCGCACATTATCTATGTATCAGCATTATCACCAAAACAGATTGTCTCTGGGTCAACATTATCCCGGAGCCACGTTATCCCTGAGACGCATTATCCACGAATCAGCCATATCCCAAAGACACATAATCACTGCAGCAACATTATCCCTGCCGCGCATAATCCCTGTATCAGCTTTATCCCTGAGACCTATTATCCCTGTATCAACATATCCTTCAAGCCACATTATCTCTGTAGCCTCCCATAGATCCCGTGATTCAGATTTGGATGTGGTTGTTGTGTTGAAGCCGTCAGCAGCCCATTAGAATTGTCCACTTAACACTGTAAAAGACATGACGACATTCTCTCGGATTAGTACAAATCCATGATGGATTGTAAACCCTGCCCCCAGTCCATAATCACCGTGTAGACACTTGAGCACCACCAGAGTGTCTGGTCTACAGCTGGTCACGGCCACGCGTGTATGACATCTATAACATCTAGTACACTGTGATCTGCGCACCGCTCCTTGTTGACTCCATGGGGTGACTGCCGAATAGTGTGCCGAAAACACCTGGGGAATTTCAGTGTGTCCAACATGGGCCATCGTCCCAGGTGACCTGGAGGTGCTCTGCTGGCTTGACGACCAGCCCGTTGGTGGTTCTCCTCTAGCCTGCCTCTGTCTCCCCAGCGTATCATGTGGTCGGGTTCCCTCCACCGATCCGCAATTCTGTGTGTGCCTATCTGCTTTTGTATGGTGTTGTTTTGTGTATGTGTGTGTTGTTGAGTTGTTTTGTGTGTGTGTGTGTGTGTGTGTATTTCTCACACCTCCTGTGGGTTGGTCCTCTGTCTCCTGGGAGATACAGTTTTCTGCCTCCCCCCTTTTGAGTTCCCACAATGCAGCTGATACATGTCAGCTTTTCGGAAGGCACTGTCAGGCTGCGGAGCTCTGCTATTGTTTTGATGTGGTCGGGGGGGTTGGGGGGGGGGTGGTGACGAGGGGAACTGAAAAAGATGGAAATGGGAAAGAATAAAAAGAGAGGAATGAGAGCGAAAGAGAGAGAATGACAGAGAGAAAAAGAGCAACAAAAGAAAGAAAGCGAAAGAAAGACTCCATAGAGAAACAGAGAAAGAAACAAAGAAGGAAAAAGGAGTGTTTGTCTTTAAGTCAGCAGCAGTTTAAAGTGTGTATGTTGCTGGCGTTGAACGGAGAGACTGAGGATGTAGTTTTAATGACCAACTTCCCTACTGTTCTGAAATACAAGTCTTCTATGCGTCACTGTGGGTGTGTATTTCCATCCACAGTTAAGCTCTTTCTTACATCCCCATGTTTACTGGCCTTTTCCCTTCATCATCCCCCTCTCTCACACACACAGATACATGCACAAACACACAATACACACACATATATTATATATATATATATACACACACACACTCACCATGGCATTTGGATTCCATTAAAAGTCTTTGTCTCTGATCAATAATTTAATAACCTGAAAGGATGAAGGGCTCATCATAATCAATAAAGTTGCGTGTGTGTTTGTGTGTGTGATATTTCACAGAAATCCCCCCCAGTTAGTCTCTACTAATCTTTCTTCTCATAATATCTCATTCTACCATTAATAATCCAAATCACTAGCAGTGGCTTCTATAACCAGGCATTACACTGACAGCCACACTTCTACCATTAATAAGCTAACACACTGACAATCACATGTCTGTTATAACCAGGCATTACACTGACAATCACACTTCTACCATTAACAAGCTAACACACTAGCAATCACATGTCCGTTATAACCAGGCATTACACTGACCATCACATTTCTACCATAAACACACTAACATGCTAACAAATCACTTGTTTGTTATAACCAAGCATTACACTGACAATCACACTTCTACCATTAACACACTATCAAATCACATGTCTGTTATAACCAGGCATTACACTGACCATCACACTTCTACCATAAACACACTAACATGCTAACAAATCACTTGTTTGTTATAACCAAGCATTACAGTGACAATCACACTTCTACCATTAACAACCATCTGCCAATTACACTGACACTCTCAAATCCAGTTCCTCACTTCTAACACCTGTAACCACAACTAAGCATTTCACAGCTAATCTGAGTCAAAATCACCTTTGTTTCCAAGTGTATTTACACAGAGGCCTACTAAGGATTGTACTTTGCGGAAGGTTGGGGACGTCATTTGGAAAAATAATTACGCATAGTTTACACAGATTTTAATTGCAATCACATACAAATGGGCCCTGAGCAACTATACCTGAGACAACTTCAGGGAATCTGCCGGAGGACCCCGATCATGACATGAGTGATTCTAGTCTGGCAATGTTAGTTGTGGACTATAGTCTTGTGTAATTGAATGTTTCCTGTCTGTGCGGTTCTTTATGAATACTCATTAACATTACAACGCCCGTCTGATGGAGTTCCACTTCATTGTAATTGTCTTTGTTGAGTCAAGTGCTTTCAATTAAGCTTCAAGTGTCTCTCCCTCTCTCCCTCTCTCCCCCAGTCTCTCCTGTTTCTCCTGTTTCTCCCTCCATCATCTGTGTATAATTCTGCGTTCTCCGTCTCCGTCTCACTCTCTCATTTCAAATTCCATTTCAGTGTCCTACACCGGCAGCACAAGCTGAGCTACTGCCAAGGCAATAATGAGAACTGTCAAACACCAACAAATGAACAGGTGAGAGAGAGAGAGAAAGTGGGAGAAAGAGAGACGTGCATACGACCCACTAAAGTGACTGTCATGCGCCCTCTCCCTCCCTCTAGCTCTCTGTCAAACACATGCCCACCCCCACACACACCCACACACACACACCCACACACACCAATGGACCTTCTCTGTTTACCTTCTGCAAGTTTGCTGTGAATATGTTCCTTAATGCAGTTTGTCAAGGTGCTGCATATGAATGAGCAGAAGTCATTTACGTCCGACGGCATCAGCAAATAGTGTCCACAGGAGATGGAGAAGATGCTGTGATGCACTGCAGAGGGAAGAGACAACTACAACGTGTGTGTGTGTGTGTGTGTGTGTGCACGGTGTGTCAATGAGGAGTTTACAGTAGGAGGCAGAGCTCTTGCTGTGAACTCAACATGAAATATGTGACAATGTAATTTAACAACCATTACAAAAAAATCCAAACATTGAAAAGAGCAACATAACACAAAAACATTCAGAGTGCAGATAACTACGTGCACACACACATACATACACGGGGACACACACCTACACACACAGAGACACACACACACGTTCACAAGCACATTTACACACAGAGACCGACACACACACACACACACACAGAGACACACACACACACAGAAAAACACAGAGACAGACACACATACCCACATTGAGACACACATTTGTCTCTGTGTGAGTGTGTCTCTGTGTGTATGTGTGTCTGTCTCTGTGTGTTTCACTGTGTGTGTGTATGTGTCTCTGTGGGTCGTTCTCTTTGTGTTTCTCTGTGTGTGTGTGTGTGTGTGTGTGTCTGTCTCTGTGTGTTTCTCAGTGGAGCTACACTCAAACTTGACTCTTTAGCCATTCGCATCGCAGAATACCACGTATGCGCACAGAGTCAGATAGGCTAGTGGATGTATGAATGTGGCCAATCAGGTTATCTCATCCCCTCCCCTCTGGTAGGCTCAGAGGACGAGCCCTGAAAACGTACAGAGCGGAATGGAACCCAACACGGCTCTCTTCCAATAGTCACAGAGGAAACATCTGATCTCAGTACTGTTACCCCATTCCCGGAAGAACAACGCATTAAAAAACAGTGTGGACTATGTTTTTGCCGACTTTGCCAATGGCAAATGTTTTTTTAGAAGTGTTCTATAGAATGAATGCAGGTGGAATAGTGTTATTCTACTTCACAGGCATTGGTTGCTCTATGCCGCGTAGAGACAGATATATCCCACAGTAGTAGCACATCCAAGTTTAATGTCATGTTTTCATCTTTGCCACGCACTACTGATTTGCTCCCTGTGCCATTCACCTTGCCAGAATCGGTGCGCTGCACAGCGGAAACAATTTAGATATCTGTTCAGCATGATTACGGAGAATTTAATGCACTGAGGAGAGAGGAGAGGACTGGCAATTATTTAGCCAACCAGAAGAATCAGGAGGTCGAGATGGTCCAACGTTGAGGAGAGACAGAGTAGTTGAGGAGAGAAAGATTATTAATGTAAAACAAGAGGAAACAGTAGAGAATCTCAGAAAGAAGGAATGGTCACAGTACTGTGCCTAGGTTAAAGTTAAGAGTGAGAGTTTAGGGGTTAGGGTTTTGGGGTTACTCTGGACACAGACAGAGGTGTTTTTGGAGTACAAGACGAGAAGAGTGGAGTGGTTAAAAGAGACAGGGTTGATAGTGAATAAACAAGTCAATTGGAAAGATGGGGAGGAAAGTATAGAAATGGAGAAGGAAAAATAAAGAGCAACCAGAGTTGGGCGATGAAGATAAAGGACCTGTGAAGGTTAAGGTCCTGTGAAAGTAAAAGACCAGTGAAGGTTAAGGACCTGTGAAGGTAATGGGCCAGTCAAGGTAATGGAACTGCTAGGGTAAAGGACTTTTGAAAGTAAAGGACCTGTAAAGGTAAAGGTCTTACAAAGGTTGAGGACCTAGGTAAAAGAAATGTGAAGGTAAAAGACATGTGAAGTAAAGGACCTGTGAAGGTAATGGACCTGAGAAGGTAATGGACCTGTTTAGGACATTTGATAGTAAAGGACCTGTGAAAGTAAAGAACCTATTAAGGTAAAGGGTCTGTGAAGGTAAAGGACCTGTGAAGGTAAAGGACCTGTGAAGGTAAAGCACCTGTGAGGGTAATGGGCCTGCTAGGGTAAAGGACCTTTAAAACTAAAGGACCTGTGAAGGTAGATGACCTATTAAGGTAAAGGACCTGTGAAGGTAAAGAACCTGTCAAAATAAACAACCTGTGAAGTTAAAGAACCTGTGAAGATAAACAACCTATTTAGTTAAAAGACCTATCAATGCAAAGGAAATGTGAAGGTAAATTACCTATTAAGGTAAATTACCTATTAAGGTAAAGAACTTGTGAAGGGAAAGGACTTGTGAAGGTAAAGGACCTATTAAGGTAAAAGACCTATTAAGGTTAAGAACCTATTAAGGTAAAGGACATGTGAAGGTAAAATACCTTTGAAGGTTAAGGACCTATTAAGGTAATGGACATGTGAAGGTAAAGGACATATTAAGGTTAAGGACCTGTGAAGGTAAGGCTCTATTAAGGTTAATGTCCTATGATGGTAAAGGACATGTTAATTTTAAGGACCTATTAAGGTTAAGGAACTGTGAAAGTTAAGGACCTATTAGGGTTAAGGACTTGTGAAGGTAAAGGACCTATAAAGGTAAAGGACATATTAAGGTTAAGGACCTGTGAAGGTAAAGGATCTATAAAGGTAAAGGACCTATTAGGGTTGAGAACCTACTAAGGTTAAGGACCTGTGAAGGTAATGACTTAACGGTCTGGATGGAGGAGAGCTGGGTGAGTAGGACGCTGTAATGTAAAAAAAAAACAGAGACAGAGCAATACAGAGAAAGGTAAAGGTAAAGTATATGTGAAGGTAAAGGACCCATTAAGGTAAAATACCTATTAAGGTTAAGGACCAATTAAGGTAAAGTACATGTGAAGGTAAATTGCCTTTGAAAGTTAAGGACCTATTAAGGTAATGGACATGGGAAGGTAAAGCACCTGTGAAGGTTAAGGACCTGTGAAGGTATAGGACTTATTTAGGTTAAGGTCCTGTGAAGGTAAACAACCTATTAAGGTTAAGGACCTATTAAGGTTAAGGACTTATGAAGGTAAAGGATACATTAAGGTTAAGGACCTATTAAGGTTAAGGACCTATTAAGGTTAAGGACCTGTGAAGGTTAATGTCCTATTAAGGTTAAGGACCTATTAAGGTTAAGGACTTGTGAAGGTTAAGGACCTGTGAAGGTTAAGGACCTGTGAAGGTTAAGGACTTGCGATGGTAAATTACATATTAAGGTTAAGGACCTGTGAAGGTAAAGGACTTGCGATGGTAAATTACATATTAAGGTTAAGGACCTGTGAAGGCAAAGGACCTATTAGAATTAAGGACCTGTAAAGGTAATGACTATTAATGGTCTGGATGGAGGAGAGCTGGGTGAGTTGGACGCTGTAATGGAGAAAAAAACAAAGAGACAGAGCGATACAGAGAAAGGCAGGGGGACGGATAAAAACAAATGAATGATGGATAGGAGAACAGTGGAGAGAGTAGGGGGAAGGGTGGGAGGGATGGACAAATGGAGGAGAAGAAAGCCTTTGGTGATGAGAACATTAGACTGGGATAATAAAGAAGTTCCACTCTGTCAAACTGGCCATCCCGGCTGCATCACGCTGACCCCAAAGTGTCACCAAGCTAATAGACTGACAATCAGGGCATTAGTACATGTTCCCACCACAGATTTACAACAGCACTGTTCCCACTACGGATATACAACAACACACACATTACACAGTACGCAGACAAAAACAAATAAACACACAGAGACACATGGAGCAACACGTTTAGTTTGGAGGAAGAGTTCACTTACAGTCCTTTTTGGAATGTAGTCTTAGAGTCAGAATTCCATATATGGGAACCAACATTCATCTTGGACCACCTACCAGACCAGGATGTCCATGTAGTATGGTCTTAGAGCTATCTGCAATCGTCTATATTAGACACATGCTAACCTCACCCAAATCAAAATTATTGTATTTACTCTATCCGTTAGGCATCTCTGGCTTAAATAGCGATAGAATCATGGAAAACCAGACAATTGTCCTAGAGAACAGAAAATTGTATTTGAAAATAAAACATAAGTTATCATCACGGATATGGTCTTGTCCCAACAGGGGCTCGGTTTGTTGACGAGCATTATTGAGTGGTGGAGATTTGCCAACAGTGTTATGTAAAAGCTGACGCTGTGTTCGAACTCTTAAGCTTTTTGTCCAGTTTCTGTAGGAGGGAGAGGCCGAGATGTTCATTCAAAGGAGATGTCGCCTTACGAGAATCATCAGTATATTAAACATTGTAAATCTGGTGAGGAGGTCGTTGGCGGCGTGTTGGGTCTGAACCATGCTGAAGAATCTTCGGTGGACTGGCCTCCATTTCAGGATGCCAGACGGTCCTGCAGGACACAGACATGTAGCATGTAGAGAAGGTGACTGGTGGTCTTCATTGCTGCAGTGATTAATGGCACGGCCAAACTGGCGAGGAAGTTCAAAGAGAAATCACTGTGGCTGTGACAAAATGGTACCTGGGTTTCAAAAATTGGACAGGTGGCCTAAGGTGGTCCTCCAGTCTGAGTCTCTGCGTCTGGTTTACGTTGACTTGCTGCAGTGTGGGTTCTGATGGGTTTGGGGGTTTTGTTTCCGTTTTTATTTTCTCATTAATGTTTGTTTTTTTCTTTTCCTTATTATCTTTTTAAATTCTGAAGCAAAATATATATATTTGTATAATTTGTTCAATAGCTCCGGCAGATTTCAAGTTCCTTTTTTCAGAATTCCCTGCAGATGGAGTTCTGGCACGAGACAGAGCCGGCCAGTCCTCACAGCCTCGGAAGGGGTCAAGTCATTGGTGCTGTTGGTTTGTCGGTTTTCTTTGTTTTGTTTTTTCTTGGTCACCTGCAGCATCCCACTTTATGGCACTTAAACCAAACAAAGACTAAAACAAACCTCTGTGTCCTTCTGCCTGACAAACAGATCAGTGCTTCTTTTCCCCCTGACCTTGACCTTCGTCCCTATCTAGCCACCACCCAGAGAGCAACATGGTGAACCCCAGCTGCTTCACCCCACAGCCGCCTTACCTCACACCTGCCTTACCTCACACCTGTCTCATCTCACACCTGTCTCATCTCACACCTGTCTCATCTCACACCTGTCTTACCTCACAGCTGCCTCACCTCACAGCTGCCTTACCTCACCCCTGCCTTACCTCAAACCTGTCTTACCTCACCCCTGCCTTACCTCACACCTGCCTTACCACCCCCCAAACCCTTTCGCCAGGAGTCAACTGTGTAGAAAAACACACATGCATACACAATACAAAAACACAAAACGCAATATACAAATGCACAGAACAGACACAAATGTACTAATGACCACTACACACACACATGCAAACCGATGCTATTGAGGACATAATGAGAGACGCACAGACACAGTAGACTAAGGGCATTAGAAAGAGTGCAGAATGTTGGTTACTCAAAAGGATGTCTGATTGCTCAACACCACAGCCTCTATTGATATTCACTGCAAGATTGACGAGTAAATTTAAAAGATAAAACTATATTTTATTTGCCTCATTCGCCTGTCTTACTGCACTCTGAGGGCTGAATCATGGTCGTAGACTCAGTCCCCACAGTAAATCTAGCAGAACAATTATTTTTATTTTTACTCCCCCGAGCACATCGTCACAATGTCAAGCTTCTGTTTCCTCAAATGTTAATTGAGATCTTGGGACTAGGAGGTTCTATCATCTGTTTTGTCAAATTTGAAGTGGTGACATGAAACCCTTTTCTGTTGGATGTTCCCTACCTCTGTGCTCCTGTGGGCATAGGCTCCAGTCATGTTGTTCAGTTCAAACGAAAACAACATACAACTCGCTGACACCATTTAAACCAATAAAGGTTGGGAAATGTAAAACCAATTATTTCACAATCATGGGTTTGACGATAGATGTTCATACCAACACTCTCAGAGTCTCTTTCATCCTCTCTACTCTTCTCAGTCTGCCCCACTACTTTGTTACTATTTCTCTTAAGCAGTACCAGCTCCCCCCTCCTCCCCCTCCCCTCCTCCCCCTCCCTCCCTCCCACCTCCTCCTCCATCTCAGTCCTTTCAGGGTTGTGGTTAGCAGTAAAAAACATACCGCAGGCCCAGTGATAGTTAATCTGAGTGGAGACAGAAAGACGGACGGATGAAGAGGAAAGCCTCTGATGGATCCAGTCACTTTCTCTGAGCTGCTGGGATTAACTGGGACACACACACGCTTGCACACACACATAAATACACACACTATGGTATGCTCCTCAAACTGAAGTTCCAGTAAGTCAACCATCATTGATAACTGATGGGTGAAAACCTGAGAGTGAGAGACGTCCATCTTGTCACCTACCGTCCTACATGCTTAACAGGAAGTTCAGGCCTCCCTGCTGTGTCACAATGTTTTCCGTCCGCCCACATTAAATATTTACGCTGCCCAATCGGGGCTCTTAATTGAATCTGTTGGCCCTCCCTCAAGGCTGAAGGGATCCTATCAGGGCCAATTAAGAGCAGTGAGACTGACAGTAATGGGTGCTGTCGGACTGCTGTTCCCTGGAGAGGATGGGGGGGCAATGCTGCTAGGATACAGGCTACGGTTGTGACACACCTTTACCCCTCTCCTTCCCCGCGGGAGTTAATGCACAAGACGAGATGGCAGATAATGTCCTTGTTACCGAATGGGAGGGGGGTAAGTGGGGAGGAGGGCTTGAAGGTGTGGAGTAATGAGAAGGGGTGAGGAGGGGACATGTGAGGAGGAGGAAGGAAGTGAGGGGGCGAGGGCTCTGCCACGCCCGATTCCTGATCGTGGTACGTCTGTATCAAAGTTGCGTTGTATCATCCCGTGTTAGTTTACATCCGAGAGATAATAAGTATTTTATGATGGACCTTATTGCTAGATGTAAGAGGGCGCTCTTTGGCTAGGGATCTTTAGTCATTATGAATGTGGTCTACTTGTGTCCAGCTTGGGCAGTGGCTAATCCACAGGAAAAAGTCTCCCCACTGCCTCTAAACCCACTGTCACTAGGCATTTTTGCAACCTCTAGACATTTTTGCAACCAAGTATGAAATGTGGTTTGTGGTGAGAGAAAACTAACCCCACTCCCTCAGCCAGACAAAGCTCTCGTGTTTAACACAGAAAGAAAGGATCACAGCCTCAGAGACTGAGAGAATTCAGCAGGAACCTCTCTGCTGCTCCTCTTTCTCTCTCTCTCTCTCGCTTTCCCCCTTCCCCCCCCTCTCTGTTTCTTTCTATCTTTCTTTTCCCACTCTGGTTTTTTCTCCCTCCTGAGGAGTATTGCTTTCAAACTGCCAGGTGTGGCGTTGGTGGCCATGTTAGTTATTAGTCGATCATCAGTCTCTCAGCGCTTCACCTCCTGCTCTCCGGTGGGACATCTCTGCCCTCTGGCCCTCTGTGCCGCGTCTGATTTATGGCTCCGTGTCCGTTGAAAATGGATGCAGATACGAGACGGGGCCGTGACTTCCTCACCTACCAATGTCCAGCTTCAGCAAGGTTGTCGCTCGCTTATGGGAAAGTGGGCATGTGACCTCGCCAAGTGACTCATATACACACACGTGCACACACACGCTCACTGACATGCACTCAAACATACATATCAAATACATACACACACCAGCAACCAAGGTGTCGATGGGCGGTATCGCTCCACAGATAATGGCAAGGTGAGGGGTCAAACATCTGGGAGGAGGTAGGAAGAGGTAGGAGGGGGGGACAAAGCACTCTGGGTAATTGGTTATCATCCCCTGGGATTGGGGGGACTGTCAGAGACATGACATCATACAAAGAGAGAGGGAGGAGTAGAGGGAGAGAAAGAGAAGGAGTTAAAGAGGAAGAGCGGTAGAGGGGAGGGGGAGAGAGAGTGAGGTAGAGGGAGAGCGGGTGAGGTATAGGGAGAGATAGAAAGAGAGGGTGAGAGAGAGAGGTAGAGTGGGAAGAGAGAGAGGTAGAGGGGAAGAGAGAGAGGTAGAGGGGGACAGAGATTGAGGTAGTGGGGGAGACAGAGAGGTAGAAGGGGGAGAAACAGAGGTGGGGGGGCGGTAGGCAGAAAGAAAAATTATGTTGAATATTTAAACATTTTTGCGTAATTTCCCCAAATTTGAGAAAAGATTGTCATTATTATAATATGCTTTTGAAGACCTCTCTGGTGAGAGGAAACTACCCATCCACTTTGGGAAGGATGCAGAGATATTAATGGGGCAGCACTCCACAACATCGCCCGTCAAAATTAGAGAGGAGGGTGGAGGAAGCAGGACTGCAGAGTGGAGGTAGAGAGGGGGTTGATGGAGCAGGGAGAGAGAAGGAGCAAGGAAAGATAGGTAGAGGAAGGTGGTGGATGAGTCTGAGAGGGAAAGCAAGGTTTTTAATAAGCTGTAACAAGACCATGGTGACCTTATCTTCAACACACTCATACATAGACACGCACAAACAAACAAACACACACACATACATATATACCAACATACATACATACACACGCACACATATATACAAAAATATATACAAACACACACACACATACATATGTACACATACATGTATTCAGTCATGTGAATAAATGAAATATTTTCTTATTTTTTAAGTAATATGGGCATATCAATATTTGATCTTCTTTCAAACAATATCTATAGATAAAAGTGATGTTATTGACCATGATATATTCTAATTAACAAAAGATTTACAAAGATCCAATATCCTACTGAGGCTTAAGTTAGGACAGCTGTTTCTGCCCCATTGTCTGAAATAACCTCAATAAGACGTTTCCTATAACTGTCTACTAGTCTCTGACGTCGACTGGGAGAATATCTTTCCCACTCCTCGATGCAGAATATTTTCAGCTGTGTTTTGTTTGAGTTATTACTTGCATGAACACCCCATTTCAAATCACCCTACAGCATCTCAATAGGATTAAGATCCAAGCATTGACTTGGCCATTCCAGAACTACATACACAAGCATACATACATACATCGGTACAAACATGTTTATACATGCACACACACATACACACAGACATGCATACACAGTGAGTAATAAAAAGACAGAGAAAGGAACATGAGGGAAAGCAAGAACGTGGAAGTGATGGATTTGAGTGTGGTGGTGATGGAGTAGAGTGTGGTGGTGATGGAGTAGAGTGTGGTAGTGATGGAGTAGAGTGTGGTGGTGATGGAGTAGAGTGTGGTGGTGATGGAGTAGAGTGTGGTGGTGATGGAGTAGAGTGTGGTGGTGATGGAGTAGAGTGTGGTGGTGATGGAGTAGAGTGTGGTGGTGATGGAGTAGAGTGTGGTGGTGATGGAGTAGAGTGTGGTAGTGATGGAGTAGAGTGTGGTGGTGATGGGGTAGAGCATGGTAGTGATGGAGGAGAGTGTGGTGGTGATGGAGTAGAGTGTGGTAGTGATGAAGTAAAGTGTGGTAGTGATGGAGTAGAGTATGGTGGTGATAGAGGGGGCCATGGGCTACGAAGATGGTCTCCCACGGAACACAGCTTAAGGTCCCTGTGGTTAATGACTTCTGTGAACGAAAGAGCCAGGGAGCAAGAGGAACAGAAGGAGCAAAGAAAGTGGGGAGAGAGGAGGATGAGAGGGAATGAAGGAGTGAAGCATGAGAAGAGAGAATGAAAGGGGACAGAGCATAGGAATGATTGAGCGAGAACAAAGGAGTGAGAGAAACAAAGAAGCTAGGGAGAAAGGGTGAGAGCAAAGGAGTGAGGGAGAGAAACAAAGAAGATAGGGAGAAAGGGAGAGGGCGAAGGAGTGAGGGAGAGAAACAAAGAAGCTAGGGAGAAAGGGAGAGAGTGAAGGAGTGAGGGAGCGGGAGAGAGAACAAAACGCTAGAGAGGCAGCAGGGGAGAACAGAGAGAGAGATAAACCTATCAGTGGCATGTTGCTCTTGTTAATTACGCAGCAGCAATAAAGTCCACATCAGCAGCTCTCTCTTCACCTACCTGTGTGTGTGCCTGTGTGTGTGTGTGGGGGGGGGGGGGGGGGGGGGGGGGGGGGGGGGGGGGGGTGCAGCTGTGTGTACATGGGGGAACCAGAAGTCCCAACAGTAATAGTAAAATCTGACAATTCGGTCCCACACAGTTTAAGCAGGTGTTTAACAGGTCCCCTCTGGGGGTTTAACAGGTACCCTCCGGGGGTTTAACAGGTCTCCACAGCAGGTTTAGCAGGTCCCCGCAGGGGGTATTAACAGGTCCACATAGGGGGGTTTAACAGGTCCCCACAGGAGGGTTTAACATGTCACCACAGGGGGTTTAGAAGGCCCCAACAGGGGGTTTAGCAGGTACCCACAGGGGGTTTAGGTTTAAGGTCAAACTTAAAAATGTATGTTAGTGTTAGACTTGGGTTTATCTTAAGACTTGGGTTAGGCATTAGGGAAGGGGTGGGCAAACTACGGCCGGGGGCCAAATGCGGCCCGCGAGGCTGTCCCATCCGGCCCACGGAATGTAATATAATTATTTTGGGGGGAATTAAAAAACCAACTCACCAGCCCATTCTTATAGATCTGAGTCCGAATTTTAACTATTTACACCTTATATGGGATCTACTGTACATATGTAATGAATGTTTTAACTTTTGCCCTTTTCTGGCCTCCAAATCAATTGTGATTAACAAAGTACAAAAACAAATGTGGCCCTCCATTTCATTTCAAAATCCTGATGTGGCCCCCGAGCCAAAATATTTGCCCACCCCTGCATTAGGGTTTAGGGATAGGGATTGATTGGGGTTAGACATAAAAGTGTTAGGGTAAAGGCTCAAAGATATGGAACAAGGTAAAAGAAAAAAAGATTTAAGATTTTAAAAAGAGTGTGTACCCATGTGGGTGAAGTACATTTAAGGACCTAAATTCAAGGGCTTCCCTGGACACATGATCAAACATCTAGACTTGATGAGGAGAATTCATATGCAATGACTTTGGAAAGTATTCAGTATTCAGGCCCCTTCACTTTCTCCAGATTTTGCTGGG
Source organism: Novumbra hubbsi (assembly GCA_016801125.1). Taxonomy (NCBI): domain Eukaryota; kingdom Metazoa; phylum Chordata; class Actinopteri; order Esociformes; family Umbridae; genus Novumbra; species Novumbra hubbsi. Next base: position 62,575 of record JACXGK010001146.1, on the reverse strand, counting down.
TGATAGACAGAATTGATAGACCAGACTTTTTAATTGATTTTGAAATTATTAATTCATCTATAAATAATCTAATAATAATAATATCTATTTATAAAAACATTTGCATAAAATTTAAAATCTCTATGACAGTATGGGAAAAATATATTGAATATATAAGCTGCAACGAATTTGAATTAATTTATTATTGTAATAAATCAATACAGACCTATTAGACCATATAGAAAGTAACACCTTCTGGCGTGTGTCTGTCAAATTTGTGTGTTACTAATAATATTAAGAAGAACTTTCATAATATCTTTCATACTATCTGCTGATATTACCCTGTGCACTTTTCGACCACAATATGGAATAGAACCTAAACGGAGGTTCGAATATGAATGTCCGTTGAAACTAATTTCACCTCAGTGCCAGACGAGTGGTGAGAAAACGAATAATTATGTGCGTCTGGGGTTCCACCTGCTGGCTGCTGACAGTGAAATAACATCAGGATCATACCTGACAGCTCTATGCACTGAGACCAGTCTTTCAGCAACATCTAACACACTGCCCATAGCAACTAAATGACAGGCTTGTGCGCGATCTGCCTAAGAACAGCTCTTGGACGTGGTCTATTGTCAATTCATCACATACGGAAGAGAGCCTTAATTGCTCTTCTGAACAGGTCACCAACACAACCACCGTAATCCTCCGTTAATATGTACAGTTTTGTCTCCATTAAACATATTTTCAACCCTCCCTTGAACACCAAGATGATCTGTCCGAAAAAAAGACACATTTCGTTTACTGTTTAAGCAAATCAGTTTTAATAAAACATATGTAAGACTTAATGACCTTTTCCAATTTTATGTATTTACATTAGGGTACAAATATATTTGCTGACCGTGTTATACAATAATTACAAAACCCCGTGTAAGCATTATCTGAAATATTAAAACGGTAGGTTATTACGCATGTAAATAAAGCCAGCTGGGTTGATACCTTTCAACAAATTACAAGCACCCACGTGGTAGAAACCATACAGTTTGATTACGTAGAGGAGTAACCAAAAACTGTATTGGAGGATGCGGGCATCGATCCCGCTACCTCTCGCATGCTAAGCGAGCGCTCTACCATTTGAGCTAATCCCCCGATGGGGTACCCCTATAATATACAACTGCTGCGACTTTGATTCATGTGGAGAAGACGGTAATAGTATAAAAGTATTATCATTTTAGGCGTCGAGGTTTAATTCCAAAACAATAGCAAACCAATGGGAAACATGAAACTCATTTTGATACCTGTCGTGTCTCCGTACTGCAAGAACTGTTTCAGGAATTAGGGTGGCTATAATTATGAATAAATAAATATATAAGTGAGATAATAGCAGTATGGCTTGCCGAAGCAAGCACACTAATTATACATAATCCTCACAATCAGCAAGAAAGTCACCAACACTCACCTTTTACACATATTCTATTCTGTCTCTCGAGTAATAGGGACACTATCACGCAGTCACCTGCCCTCAAAAAGAAGACACTCATCAAGCACAGGACAAACACCTGGAGGATGCGGGCATCGATCCCGCTACTTCTCGCATGCTAAGCGAGCGCTCTACCATTTGAGCTAATCCCCCACATCCCTGCTGCCAATGTAACCAAATCGTGAATGATGCTGGTGTTTTGTCTGTAACTACATCTGCTGGCTGTTTGTGGAACAGCGTTGGACTTTGAGCTGTTCATTAAACATACGTGGCATACCTCTTTGTTACCAGTGCTCAATACAACACTAATCACTGGTTAACTAGTAATTGCTATAAATTACTGAAGTCAATGCTCAAAGTCAAAGTCTTCTTTATTGTCAAAAGCACCCAATAACATTGTGTCATTCTGAGCAGTGAAATTCCCATGACATGGCACGAGACATCTATGCAGTAGATAGTAGATTACAAGTGAAATAATATATGTATACATAACAATGTAAACTACCATCAATTCTAAAGAGGGTAGAAATGGGTATATTGACAATTTGAAAGATATATAAATATTATAAATGCAAATATACATATGTAGTATCTATAAATAAACTACTTTGGCTGCTACGCTTCTCTGCAAAACAACCTCAGTTCTCTGCCGACCAAGTGGCAGCAATGAACAGCAAAGGACTCCATACGTATTTAAACCACTAATGCCTGAGCCCATGTATAGATAAGCACCTTATTCTCCTGTCTCTGCAGAGAAACTCTGGCCATTGGGTTCTTGGTCACCTCCCTGACAAAGGCTTTTCTTGCCCGGATTGGTCAGTTTGGCCTGATGGACAGCTCTAGGAATAGTCTTGGTGGTTCCAAAATTGTTCACTCACTGAGGTCTTTTGAACTTTCAATGCTCAGTATTTTTATAACCTTCACCAGATGCCGCTTCGCTGGTAAAATTATTGAAATAAAATGAAAAATATCTTAATAAAAGAAAAGCAGCTGTTGTTTACTTACAACTGGATTGCGCTTGAGTTCAGCATCAAAAAGCATGGAGGATGGGATCGATCCCGCTACCTCTCGCATGCTAAGCGAGCGCTCTACCATTTGAGCGAATCCTCCGGTGCTGGAAGGGGTAGCAGAAGTACAAACCATAAAGGTAAAATAAGACAATTAGGTCCTAAACAGCTATTTAGCAAGTGGTTTAGTAGGACCCTAAAGGGGGTTTAACAGGTCCCAGTTGGGGGATTAGCAGGTCACCACTGGGGATTTAGCAGGTCCCAGCAGAGGGTTTAGCAGGTCACCAGTGGGGATTTAGCAGGTCCCAGCAGGGGGTTTAGCAGGTCACCACTGGGGATTTAGCTGGTCCCAGCAGGGGGTTTAGCAGGTTACCACTTGGGATTTAGCAGGTCCCAGCAGGGGGTTTAGCAGGTCACCAATGGGGATTTAGCAGGTCCCAGCAGGGGGTTTACATGTCACAACAGGGTTGCTTTACTGGCCCCCATAGTGCGTTTTACTCCCAGGGCTCCCCTGGACATATGATCAAGCATCCAAACCTGATAAGGAGAATTCATATGCAATGGCTTTAAAAAGTATTCAGGCACCTTCACTTTCTTCAAATTTTGATGTGTGATAAAATGAATTGATAATGTATTAAATGCATTAAGTTGGCCAACAGTCTATGCACAATCTGTTGAAAATATTGTAAGTCACTCTAGATAAGACTGTCTGCTAAATGACAAACATTTTAAATGTATTGAAAATAAAATAAAAATATCTCATGTATACAGATTCTACCACATGACACTGTGAATAAAGCTCAGAGGTGTGTTTGGTCAGCCCTATCTCTAGAACTTTATTGGAGTGGCTTTAGGACAAGTCTGTGAATGTCTTGAGTGGCCTTGCCATGTCCCAGACTTGAAAAGGGTTTTAATTGTCTTTTACATAATTAGTTAATCAATAAGTACCTTTTTTTCTCCAACACAAAGGTTGAACAAATAGGCCATCTATTCTTAGAAAAACATGCATCATGTTTGAAATCTCTATGACAGTAATTGAAAAATATATTGAATATATAAGATGCAACATGTTGGAATTAACTTATTAACAGTAACACATCAATACAGACCTATTAGACCATATAATAAGTAAACCTTTCTGGCGTGTGGATTGGTGTTTCTCAAATTTGTGTGGACAACAGAGTTAAAAAGGTTCGAATTAGAATGTCTGTTGAATCTCGAAAGTTAAACCAATTTCACATCGGTGACTGTACGAAAAATAATGTGATTCTGGGGTTCCTCCTGCTGGCTGCTGTCTGTGGAAAACATCAGGATCAGACCTGACAGCTCTATCCACTGAGACCAGTCCTATAGCAACATCTTAGAAACTGCCCTGTAGCAACTAAATGACAGCCTTGCGCGCGCTCTGAACAGCTCCTAGCCGTGGTCTATCCGGCATTTATCACCAACCCAAGAGAGGGTTTATAGCTTTTAAGAACAGGTCAGCGACGCATCGACGTTATCCACCGCTATCAGCCAATCGGCATTCAGAATTCAATTCACCCGGTTTACAAGTACTCAGAGACAATTGATGCAGGGACTAACAATCCATGGTCGAATTTATATATATTTTTTCATTCAACCCTGCCTTAAACAATAAGATAATCAATAAACTGTCAAAGTGTGTTTTGTTTAAGCGTTTCTGTTTGAATAAAACATATGTAAAACGTAATGACCTATTCCAAATAATGTTTGAGCATTTTGTAGCATAATTACAAAACACCAAACTATAAATCGGAATTTACAACGAGTTCCCTAGCAGTAGAAAACAACGAACATAATGACAGTACGGAGTTAACAAATAATTGGAGGATGCGGGCATCGATCCCGCTACCTCTCGCATGCTAAGCGAGCGCTCTCCCATTTGAGCTAATCCCCCGATAGGCACCGCAGTCCAAATATTCAACTGTCTCGATTTTAATTCTGTCAATGACAGCGTCAGATTTTACTATTTTGGTTGGGACTTCTGATGATCTCCGTTCCCCCTGTAGCTCTGGGGGATTAACTCAAATGGTATGGCGCTCACTTAGCATGTATGAGGTAGCGGGATCAAAGCCCACAACCTCCAAGTTCCTTGATGCTGAGCTCAACCACAATCCGGTTTTAAGTATACAAACTGCTGCTTTTTATTTTATTTCAATTATTTAACGTTCCAATGAGCACAGTGAGTTCCATCATTGCGATATGGAAAAAGTTTTGAACCACCAAGACTCTTCCTAGCGCTCTCCATCAGGCAAAACTGACCAATCAGGGAAAGAAGGCCTCTGTCAGGGAGGAGACCAAGAACCCAATGGCCAGAGTTTCTCTGCAGAGACAGGGGGATTTGGTTCTATCATATTCGGTGGTAGATAAGTGCTTATCTACTTGTACATGGGCTCAGGTAATAGTGGTTTAAAGAAGTATGGAGTCCTTTGCTGTTCATTCCTGCCACTTGGTCAGCAGAGAACTGAGGTTGTTTTGCAAAGGAGCGTAACAGCCAAAGTAGTTTATTTATAGATACTACATATGTATATTTGCATTTATAATATTTTATATATCTTTCATTGTCAATATACCATTTTCTACACTCTTTGGAATTGATATTGGTAGTTTACATTGTTATGTATGCATATATTATTTCACTTGCAGTCTACTATCTACTGCAGGGCTGCCCAATCCAGTTCCTGGAGGGCTACTGTCCTGACGGTTTTCCCTCAAACTCTAATTTAGCGCACCTGATTCTTAATTAATTGGGTGGATGAAAGGCTTAATCAGGTTAGTCACAAATGGGGATGAAGAGAAAACCTACAGGACAGTAGATCTACAGGAACTGGATTGGGCAGCCCTGATCCACTGCATAGATGTCTCGTGCCATGTCATGGGAATTTCACTGCTCAGAAGGACACAATGTTATTTAATTATTTTGACAATAAAGAAGACTTTGACTTTGAGTATTGACTTCAGTTATGTATTGCAATTACCAGTTAACCTGTGATTAGTGTTGTATTGAGCACTGGTACCAAAGAGGTATGCCACGTATATGTTTGATGGACAGCTCAAAATCCGACGTTGTTCCACAAACAGCCAGTAGATTAAGTTACAGACTACACACCAGCATCATTCATGTTTTGGTTACGGTGGACACAGGGAAGTAGGGGATTAGCTCAAATGGTAGAGCGCTATTGATTCCTGCATTGTCTAGATATTTTTACTTCTGCTTGATGAGAGTATTTTTCTTGAGGGCAGGAGACTGGGTGATAGCGTGTCCCCTGTACTAGAGAGTCAGAGAATAGAATATGAATAAAGATGAGAGTGTTAATGACATGGTCGCTGATTGTGAGGTCCTGACACATACTGTGCCGTGTCTTGTAGGGATTATGTATAATTAGTGTGCTTGCTTTGGCGAGCCATACTGCTATTATCTCACATATATATTTATTTATGTATAATTATAGTTTTTGTGGCAATAACATACCACACTGAACGATTGGTATCTAGCCACACTGAATGCAGGTTACCTAGCCACATACGTTACTCAAACTTTCCAAAATGAGGCCATGCAAATGGCTGCCGGTTCTGTAGTTATACTAGCTAGCTACAGTACTGTTGATGCAGTGACAATGAAGACAGCAGTGACAATGAAGACAGCAGTGACAATGAAGACAGCACTTACTTCGAGCATGGGACGTACTTCATCAAAGGTAAAGATGAAGTTATTTCGCTACCTTTTTGCCAGCTATTCTGTCTTTTTTATGTGGGAAATAGCTGCATTAACTTATTGCCAGTACACAGCTGGACACCAGATACAGCTGCTGCGACTGAAAACACACTTTACAATTTCCCCAGAAATTGTAGCTTTTCTAGTTTTCCATTTGAAGCTTCTGGGGATTATCATGGCTTTGTGTACTGAATTAGTGTTCCACTTTAATCTGGCACTGTCCCAATATTTTGAACCTTAACAGACGTCACAACACATTTATATTTCCCCAAAACAATCTGGAAATTATCCATTACTGTGCAATATGTCAACTACCTAATTGTTCTCACATAATGTTCTGACTGTTGTGTGGAACAGGAACATTGTCTTTGTTATTGCTTCTGGCCTACAGTAGCTGGTCAACTAAAATAAAACGTCTATGCGAAATATGAGGGCACATTTTTGTTGTGATCCAGTATCCAGTTAAACACTCGGTCATATGTTTTACTTAAACAAAATGTAATGAGTGATGATCAATAAAATAAAAACGTTTTCTGACTGTTTCTGACTGACATGTTTTTACACTTAATTGTTTTCCTGGTTGTTAAGGTAAAGACACGCAAACCTGAATTCTAGAAAAAATAAGTACATTTCGAGCTGTTACATGTCTGGTGGGAAGGGGGATTAGCTCAAATGGTAGAGCGCTCGCTTAGCATGCGAGAGGTAGCGGAATCGATGCCCGCATCCTCCAGATGTTTGTCTTGTGCTTGATGAGAGTCTTCTTCTTGAGGGCAGGTGACTGCGTAATAGTGTCCCCAGTACTAGAGAGAATATGCGTAAAAGGTGAGTGTTGGTGACTTTCTTGCTGATTGTGAGGACTATGTATAATTAGTGTGCTTGCTTCGGCAAGCTATACTGCTATTATCTCACTTATGTATTTATTTATTTAGAATTATAGCCACCCTAATTCCTGCAACAGTTCTTGCAGTACGGAGACACGACTGGTATCAAAATGAGTTTCATGTTTTCCGGTTGGTTTGCTATTGTTTTGTGGAAAGTTTTGTTCCAAGGTTTAGGAAATATTCACTTTTTTGTGGCAATAACATAGGGTAGCCACATACGTTACTAAAATTTTTCTAAATAAGCCCATGCAAATGGCTGCCGGTTCTGACGTTTGCCAGTAATACTAGCTAGCTACTGTACTGTTTTTGCAGTGACATCAAGACAGCACTGACTTCGACCATGGGACTTACTTCGTCAAAGGTAAGGCTGAAGTTATTTTGCTACCTTTTTGCCTGCTATTCTGTCTTTTTTAGGTGGGAAATAGCTGTGTTAACTTAATGCCAGTACACAGCTGAATTAGTGTCCCACTTCAATCTGGCACTGTCCCAATATTTTGAACCTTAACAGACATCACAACACATATATATTTCCCCAAAACAATCTGGAAATTAGCCATAACTGTGCAATATGTTAACTAACTAATTGTTCTCACATAATGTTCTGACTGTTGTGTGGAACAGAAACATTGTCTTTTTTATTGCTTCTGGCCTAACTTTAACTTAAACAAAATGTAATGAGTGATGATAAATAAAATAAAAACGTTTTCTGACGGTTTCTGATGTTCTTACACTTAATTGTCTTTTCTGGTTGTTAAGGTAAGGTCATGCAAACCTGATTTATTGAAAAATGTGTAATTTAGAGCTCTTACATGTCTAACTATGCTGAGACCTAGCACTGCTACCACTTTTTACACGGCCCTAATGCAACAAAAAGATATAACTTGAAAGCAAATTAAGGAACAATTAAACCGTTTCGACGCCTAAAATGATACTTTTATGCTATTGCCGTCTTCTACACATGAATCAAAGTCGCAGCAGTTGTATATTATAGGGCTACCCCATCGGGGGATTAGCTCAAATGGTAGAGCGCTCGCTTAGCATGCGAGAGGTAGCGGGATCGATGCCCGCATCCTCCAATCCATTTGTTTGGTTACTCCACTACGTAATCAAACTGTATGTTTTCTACCACGTGGGTGCTTGTAATTTGTCGAAAGGTATCAACCCAGCTGGCTTTATTTACATGCGTAATAACCTACCTGTTTAATATTTCAGACAATGCTTACACGGGGTTTTGTAATTATTGTATAACACGGTCAGCAAATATATTTGTACCGCAATGTAAATACATAAAATTGGAAAAGGTCAATAAGACTTACATATGTTTTATTAAAACTGAATTGCTTAAACAGTAAACGAATTGTGTCTTTTTTTCGGACAGATCATCTTGGTGTTCAAGGGAGGGTTGAACATATGTTTAATGGAGACAAAACTGTACATATTAGCGGAGGATTACGGTGGTTGTGTTGGTGACCTGTTCAGAAGAGCAATTAAGGCTCTCTTCCGTATGTGATGAAATGCCAATAGACCACGTCTAAGAGCTGTTCTTAGGCAGATCGCGCACAAGCCTGTCATTTAGTTGCTATGGGCAGTGTGTTAGATGTTGCTGAAAGACTGGTCTCAGTGGATAGAGCTGTCAGGTATGATCCTGATGTTATTCCACTGTCAGCAGCCAGCAGGTGGAACCCCAGATGCCCGCATCCTCGAATTGTTTGTTAACTCAGTTCTGTCATTACGTTGGTTGTTTTCTACCGCTTGGGAACTCGCCTGTAAATTCCGATCTATTATTTGCCTAACGGTATCAATACGTAGCTGGCTTTTATCATAAACTACCTGTTTAGTGTTTCAGATACTGGCCCACCCCGTGTTTTGTAATTATTCTACAAAATGGTCAAATATAATTGGAATAGGTCAATGTTTTATTCAAACTGAAATGCTTTAACAAAACACATTTTGTCTAATTTTCGGATTAATTGATTATCTTATTGTTTAAGGCAGGATTGAATGGAGAGAGATATATAAATTCGATCATGGATTGTTAGTCCCTGCATCAATTGTCTCGGATTACTTGTAAACCGGGTGAATTGAATTCTGAATGCCGATTGGCTGATAGCGGTGGATAACCTCGATGCGTCGCTGACCTGTTCATAGGAGCTATAGACCCTCTCTTGGGTTGGTGATAAATGCCGGATAGACCACGTCTAAGAGCTGTTCAGAGCGCGCGCAAGGCTGTCATTTAGTTGCTACAGGCCAGTTTCTAAGATGTTGCTATAGGACTGGTCTCAGTGGATAGAGCTGTCAGGTCTGATCCTGATGTTTTCCACAGACAGCAGCCAGCAGGAGGAACCCCAGAATCACATTATTTTTCGTACAGTCACCGTTGTGAAATTAGTTTAATTTTCGAGATTCAACAGACATTCATATTTGAACCTTTTAATTCTGTTGTCCTCACAAATTTGACAGACACACCAATTGATTAACTAATTATATAAAACACAATTAAAACACTTTTCAAGTCTGGGACATGGCAGGGCCACTCAAGACATTCACAGACTTGTCCTAAAGCCACTCCAATAAAGTTCTAGAGATATGTTAGGGCTGACCAAACACACCTCTGAGCTTTATTCACAGTGTCATGTGATAGAATCAGTATACATGAGATATTTTCATTTTATTTTCAATACATTTAAAATGTTTGTCATTTAGCAGACAGTCTTATCTAGAGTGACTTACAATATTTTCAACTGATTGTGCATAGACAGTTGGCCAACTTAATGCATAAATCCCCAGTGATGACCGGTAAACCCGCTGTGGGGTCTTGTTAAACCCCCTGTTGGGACCTGCTAAACCCACTGTGGGGTCTTGTTAAACCCCCTGTTGGGACCTGCTAAATCCCCAGTGATGACCGGTAAACCCACTGTGGGGTCTTGTTAAACCCCCTGTTGGGACCTGCTAAATCCCCAGTGATGACCGGTAAACCCGCTGTGGGGTCTTGTTAAACCCCCTGTTGGGACCTGCTAAATCCCCAGTGATGACCGGTAAACCCGCTGTGGGGTCTTGTTAAACCCCCTGTTGGGACCTGCTAAATCCCCAGTGATGACCTGTAAACCTGCTGTGGGGTCATGTTAAACCCGCTGTTGGGACCTGCTAAACCCACTGTGGGGTCTTGTTAAACCCCCTGTTGAGACCTGCTATATCCCCAGTGGTGACCTGTAAACCCGCTGTGGGGTCCTACTAAACCACCTGCTTAAAAGCTGTTTAGGACCTAATTGTCAGATTTTACTATTATGGTTGGGACCTCTGCCCCCCCCCCCCCCTAATTAACTCAAATGGTAGGGTGCTCACTTAGCATGTATGAGGTAGTGGGATCGAGGGCCGCATCCTCCAAGTTCTTTGATACTGAGCTCAACCAGAATCCAGTTTTAAGTAAACCGAATTAAAGCACATATTTTTCATTTTATTTAAATTATTTTATTGACTTCCGTAATGTATAGCAATTACCAGTTAACCAGTGATGAGTGTCGTACTGAGCACTGGTAACAAGAGGTATGTTTCATGAACAGCTCTGCATTGTTTTCATTTTATTTTATCCGCTATCTCTCACATGCTAATCGGGCGCTCTACCGTTTGAGCTAATCCCCCCATAGACCACCCAACAGTCCAAATATTCAACTGTCGCAATTTGATTCTAATGTAGAGGAGACGTAGACATATTTGTGTTGTAATGTATGTTAAGGTACAACATACTAGGACAGTGACTGATTAAAGAGGGACAGCGATTCAGTACACAAAGCCATAATCATAGCGAGGAGATGTAAATGGCAAATTATATCTAAGCACAACAACACTCGAAATAAATAATTTCACCAACACTCATCTTGTCATTACTATGCCTATCCTGACTTTCTAGACTAGGGAACATGCCCGTGGAGACTGGTCATTAGGGGCAGGTGGGGCACAGCACCACCTGTTGTCAACAGAAAGCACTGCAACATAATTATATTAATTTTAATTCTGGAAGATTACATCCTCTAATTTATTATCTACGAATAGCGCATCTTGCTAAATTGAATATTATTTGTGTGGGATGTTCATTGGTCCCTACCTTGCTGCTTCAGACTGCATTCTCCCTTTTCGTGTCTGCAGTAGTAGGCCGAAGGCTAAGCGGGAATGTGGGGCCTTTCTTTCACAATGCAATGGTGGCCAAGTGTAGTTCACACGAATGTGATGCCAAATGGGGCCAACAGTCAGTTAGCCCTCCTACATCGTCATTTCATATTTTAGACTTGATTGGCAGTCTGGCGCCAACATGAGTCGGCAATAAGTGCTAGGAGGGGTGATTGTCTTAGCTAGCTTGTTAGCTTTGCTAACGCCAGATAACGTGAGAAAATGAATGAAGTGGATTTCATACATGAGCACCGATTTCAAATCCTTAGCTGGAGGAGAAACTTGAATTGAAGAGCCTTGGTGTCCTCCAGCCACGGGATGTTGTAATCACTCAAACTGCCAGTAAAAGTAACTGTGGGTTTAATGTGGAGTGGTTTTTGAAGGGAAAACTGGCTATTGGTTAGCACACAAAATAAGGCACTATTCTGTCTTCCATGTCTGCTATTTGTTGGAGATGGTACTTGGTCAAGGACTGGTTAAAAAGATTTGAAAAGTCTTTCTGAGAGGACCGCAAAACATGAGAGCAGCGGGGGTCATCAGGACAACGCTGTGAATGTGGTTACTTGGAAAGGGTAAATGTCGCTCCATTGAGCAGCATAACAAACAGGTGGAGGAGAACAGCTTACAGAAAAAGAGTCTTAGTGTCTCTTTATATCCGACGCCGCCTCACCCGTTAGCAGGACATGACAATGTCATAGTCACTGGTGGACAGTAGGGGGCGCCACAATTTCCTTACATTCTTGGCATTGGTGACGCACGCAGCCACGTCCACTGGCTTGTCGAAGTAAAGCACCAGGGCCTGCTCGGTGAGCACCGAGGCCTGGAACTGCTCAAAGATGATGGCCCAGTATATATTGACGCTGGCGCTGTGAGGCATCGCCCCCGCCTCCACCCCGGGCCATACCTCCGTCGAGGGGCACGTTCTCGCAGCGCACCAGGACTGTGTCGTCGGCGATCTCCTCGCAGTGTAGCTTGTTGTCGAGCTCGTGGGAGCGGGTGCTCGGGACAGAGTAGGACGACATGGACGAGTCGTCATTGGTCTCGTCGTCCGAGATCAGCATGGATGACGATGTCCCTGTGTTCCAGGCCAGGCCCCTCTAACCACGGCTGGCCCGCAGGGCGTGGCCTCCTCTGGGCCCTCCTGGTCCTCTTCCTCTGGGTCCTTGGAGGGGCAGCAGAAGAGTTTGCCCACCTTGCCCAGCAGCAAGCTGGTGACGGTGGCCGTGGCGCGGTACAACTCCTGCTCCTGGGGGTCCTCGCTGAACATGTTGTGCAATGTCAATGAACTAGCTCTGAGAGGGAGAGAGTGGGAGAGAGATGGAGAGAGAGAAAGAGAGGGAGAAGTGGGGGGAGGAAAAGAAGACATTCAGGTGAGCTGGCTTCACACCTGAAGTGTTTTGGGGGGGGCTTCCTCAGGGCCCGGGACCTGGGTTGGATTCTAGTGGTCTGACTTGGGTGAGTTTAGGCAGATTCTTTACATTTTCCAGGTTGTTTTTGGGCCCCTGGTTCCACAGCTTCAGGTAGTTGTGGTAATCAGGGGCCTGCAGTTCCTAAGCTAGCGGCCTTTTCAGAGTATCATTTATAGAAGGCAGAAAAGAAATGTCTGAAATAATGTACAACTGAATTTGTGGCTGTTTCCCCCATTCCTTTAAGGAAGCACTTTTTGCAGTGAACCAATCATAGTTTTAAGATTTTAACTTTGATTAACTAATCCAGTTCTAACAATGTTGGTTTAAGAGTACTTAAATTAAAATTAATCCAGTGGATTCAATTCCTTCTTTGACTAGAAATTGGTTCATGTCAGGACGTCAGGGGCCAGCTATGAATCCCAGGGAACCTCTGAAAAATGGTGTGCGTGCATCTCTATCATTGTATTTATATGATGTTTTGCTGACTAGCCCAGGTAGAGGTGTTACTGTGTTATGGAGAAAGGATCAATGCAAAGTCCACTCACTGTCAAGAAGATCAATGTCCAATTCACAGCCACAACAGCGTGCAGCCACTACCACTGCACACTCACCATAATTTGTCACTGGAAATAAAAAAACGGCAAACCCTTTCATCCCACTGCAATGCAGCAATAAAATCATACTTTTTAATAACAAAAGATGGCGCCAATTGTCATTAAAAGTACCCAAATTGTCTGTAGTTATTTTAACCCTCTGAGTTGTTAAAACCCATTCTAAACTAGCACACAGAGCTTCTTTAGCATTTTAAAAGACCTGGACACATCTTTCACAGCTATCAGTGGACCCACATTAAAACCAGAAGAGTCTGTAGCATGAAGTTGGGGAAGGTGGGTGTCATTATTCGCTAAGCTACACAGAGACGTTAACCAGTAACCTGCGGGGGCCCAATCATTTGGGGAGAGGCTCGTCTCATCTCTCATCCAATAGGAGTTTGAGAGTGAAGTGCATGGAGTCTGAAAGGGGTTTGGCTAACAACCAAATGCACGACAATAAATGCAGTTGAAACGGGCGCTGCTCTTCCTTATGTGATCATGACAGACCAGGGGAGATCTGGCAATCTAGCATTTCCAGCATCATGCAGCTAAGCAGGCTGCACCAACCTAGCCACTTCTCATTGGTTTCTCCAGGCTAGTAGCTATGTTACCGCTCTACAATAAACTGTCACTATTTGAAATGTTATATGTGGCTTAGTGGAACTTTGTTTTATCATGTACTGGAATGGGCTTACGTCCGGAAAATGTTCAAATGGTATTTCAGAGTGATGAAAAAAGTTGCCTTCTGGTCAAAATGCTAAGATGATAGAAGTGTGTACAGGAGGGGCAAAGAAATAACTGGTGAAGAAGAATATGCATGTAGACATTATTAAGTTGTTATTATGCTTCTAACTATATTATTCAGCACAAAGGTTGTAAGGAAAGCCCTTTTAAAATAAAGTTATTTACCACTCCAGTCCTTGGAATTAACCAACCTCCTTCCGAATGTCAACTCTATTATGAATCCAAACATTCTGAGAACTCATGTGTGACTTGAATGGTTCCCTTGGAAATTGTTCCAAAGCTTTATTGTGACATAGAATAGAATGCATCATGTTAATGCTGTAAAGCAGAGGTGTGCACTATTTGGATTTCAGTGATTTAAGAAAGTGATATGAAGACAGTTGAGGTAAGCCTGTTGCTTGATATTGATTGATCATTGGATAATTTATTAATTAGAATAATGTGTCACATATGCATATATTTTCATTATTACTTGTTGAATAGATATTTTGTGCATTGTTAGACATTTTATGTTGTTTTTTTAAAACTGACTGATATTTGGTGAGCAAGCTTGACATTTTTTCCTATTGGTCAAAGGAAGGGGCCCGTTTTATCTATTCATCACGGGCCCTCATGCCACCCTCATGGCGTCTGTTTCTGACAGTTCGGTCAAAAATATTCTCTTTTTGGAGGTGTGCCTGTTATCACTTTAATTTGCATCAAAATAAGTGACAGAATTCTTAATTGCTTATGCTTCCGAACTGGACAGATTGATATTCCAAAAGTTTATTTTGCTTGGTGTTATACTGTAATGCTTAAGTGTTCCCTTCATTTGAGCAGTGTATATGTTATGTTGATAAGCGTTCAATCCTTTCAAATAAGACAAAAAAGGATCAACAGTTATTGAGAATGTCGACCCTAGTTATTTATTTGCACATTATCAGTTTGGATTTTCTAAGGGTTCCACAGCAGGATGTGGTGTTACAGACGTAACACTTTTCTGGCAGGAAACTATTACGTGGAACATGGTAGGAAATATATAGTAATTAACTATCTTCTAAAAAAAGGTATTGTGAATATAAATTCAGTTAGAGGATTCAAGCAGCCCAACACTTAGAAAGCCATGCCAAATAACATCTGTGAATGCTTTTGGAGTTAGATTGCTGGGATACTGTTTTCGTCCTGCTATTCATACATGGTATTGGAATGCATCATTCTAATGCTGAAAGGAATTCATATTACAATTGTGTTCTTGTGCATGAATTGATGGCTAAATATCGAATCGGACCAACAACAAGTGGAGGAGATCAGAAAAGAGAGACAGAGATTAGAAGAACTACAGAAACAGAACAATATAATACAATAATATTTATCTGAAGGCAGAGCTGTTGAATGATGACAGGGAGGAGGTGAGATGGGAGAGGGAGGTGTCATGTCCTGGCTGGGGGCCCCTGGCCATATCTGTGCCTTGGGGCTCACAGTCAGGGCATGACACATAGAGGTGCCTCTAGCCTCCTCTATGCCACTGTTGTGGGCTCCTCAATCAGAGACAGCTGTTGCCAGTTGCCTCTGATTGGGGAGCCTACTTAAGTTAGGTTTTAGCCACACTCTGTGTGGTTTATTGTTTGTGCACTTTACAATGGTCACGGTCCTGTCTTGTTTATTGTCATTGTCATTGTTCTGTGGATGCTCTACATGTTTCGTCTGTAAGTGTTCACAGTGTCTTTGTGGTTTAGTTAGATATACGTTTTTGCTGTTTAATCCAGCACCTTTACTTTTTGTGTTTAGTTTGTGTTTTGTTTGTCTTGTGTAGAATTAATATCACCTTTTCTTTACAATGTCTGCATTTGGTTCCACTCACACCCGAGACCGTGATAGAATAAACCACCAAAAGGAACCAGCAGCATTCGACGAGCAGCATTGGAGGAGAGGGGAGTATAGCTGGTTAGGAGATTGGGGTTCAGACTCCCTCTCCTCCGATGATTCAGGGGCAAAGTACGAGGACTGGGACCTTCCTGATGATGATCAATAGGGGGTGGAGAAATCCACCTTTAACCCTAAATCCATGGGTTACCTCGGCACCCACCACGGCTGCATCCCAGGGGCGCCCCCAAATGATTTTGGGGGGGGGGGGGGCTAATGGGGTCCCCTGGTGTGCCATGGCTGGTACCTGAGGGGAGGTCCGGGAAGTCTCAGTCCCTGTCTACACTGGACACGGGCTCCCGCCTGTCTCCCTGGTCGGGGAGCAGGTTAGCCAGGCCCCCTCCTGGGGTGCACAGGATTCCTCCGCAAAAGCGTCTGCTCGTCGCTCCGCCGGCGCCCCAGGTCCTGGTAGGCACACCACCGGCGCCAGAGCACCTGCTCCACGTCCGGCCCTCGTCCCAGCCCCTGCTCCACGTCCGGCCCACTTCCCAGCACCTGCTCCACGTCCGGCCCACTTCCCAGCACCTGCTCCACGACCGGTCCACGTCCCAGCACCTGCTCCACGACCGGTCCACGTCCCAGCACCTGCTCCACGAGCGGTCCACGTCCCAGCACCTGCTCCACGACCGGCCCACGTCCCAGCACCTGCTCCACGTCCGGCCCCCGTTCCAGCACCTGCTCCACGACCGGTCCACGTCCCAGTGCCAGCTCCACAACGCGCCTTCGTCCCGGCTCCAGCCCCACAACGCGCCTTCGTCTAGTTCGTGTTTTGTTTGTCTTGTGTAGAATTAAATTCACCTTTTCTTTACAATGTCTGCGTTTGGTTCCACTCACACTCGAGACCGTGATAGGAGGTGAGATGGGAGAGGGAGGAGGTGAGAAGAGAGCAGGAGGAGTTCTGGAGTAACAGAGAAAAGACATGAAAAGAGAATGAGGAAGGAGCCAGAATGAAGGGGGGGCAGTCAGGCTGATGGAGGTAAGGAATTATTCTAAAGGAGGAGGGAAAGCTGATCAATTCTCCACTGAAAAATGTGAGAGACAAATCACCTGTCAATCGGTCAATTAACTGTAGTGAAATAAATAGTTTTGCGCTTATGATGCATCCTTCATATTTTGCAGAACATTAAAACCCCTAAATCTGGATGTTCCGAGTCTCACCTCTTAAACCTTCCGAGAGATGTAAGTTATTGTTGGATTACTCGGGTTCTATTACCACACTGTGTTGTTCTGATCCAGATAGATGTGAGGTACCCATTTGTCCCACCAGTAAGATTCTCAAAGACTGGGACTCCTGTATTGAAACACCTGACCAAAGTTTAGCAGACTAACGATGGCCCAAGTGTCTGAGCTTGTAAAGATTATAATGGAAACTGCACCTGCAAGAACATCTAAGATCCAACTGATTTTTCTTCCCTGTAATCATTCGTTTCCAGGATTGCACTCAACTAACTGGGAGGTCAGACAAAAACGTAAACGGGTGAAATATTTTTCACAGGGTGTCCTCAGAGAAGCACTGGTTGGCCTCGAATTCAGAGTCTGGTTCCTCCTGCTCAAGGGGCACCTCTGGAGGGGACAGAAGAGGACCACTGCACATCACATCCTGGTTTTAATTTTAACTCCCAAAAGTGTGACACCGTGAAACATTACCCGAGAACTGCTACAGCGTAATCCAATTAGACCGCTGTATCATTGGTGGGGCCCAACAAATGCATTCGGTGTGAATCTGGAATATAAACACATCCAGCAGAGGGAAATATGTCAACACCTCTCATGAGAGAACCCCATGAGTATCCTGGAATCTGTATTGCCTTTATCTGCTTCAATGCCACTTAGTTGAATTGGACACAGTATGAGTATGTCTTACTGATAAATCCTCAATAGACACGATACATTGTTGATATGTAGCAAAGGATCGTTTATTCTACACTTTGTAATTAGTTTAAGTAGTACATGACACTTACAATCCTGGATGTTGTACAGGAGCAAACCAACATAAACAAAATAAAGATTAAATATTTACAAAACGAAATTAGTTAAAAACACTGTACTGATGGAATAAAAAATAAATAAAAAAAATACCAGCTTTTGGAGTGTTCGAACATTGAGTACAGGAGTGGCGGGGAAAACACACGGCATGCTAGCTAAGAGAAGGTGCAAGAATGATTTTTGTAAACCTTTTAAGGGACGACAAACAATGTGCTGGTGCTCGTGTTAAAGAGACATTGAGGAGAACCATTTCATTACGTAGGCTAAGCATACAAACTGAAATCTGTACTATGTTATCCCTACTGAAATTACATCAGGAGTACATGATCAGTGGCGTGGTCGTTAGGGGCAGGTGGGGCACAAAATTATGTTAACTTTATTTCTGGAAGATTACTTCCTATAATTTATTATCCATGAACAATGCATCCTGCTAAATTGCATATACATAATATGTGTGGGGATTTTGTTTCATGTTCATTGGTCGGCAATAAGTGCTAGGAGGGGTTATTGTCTTAGCTAGCTTGTTAGCTTCGCTAACGCCAGACAACGTTTAATGTGGAGTGGTTTTCGAAGGAAAAAGTGGCTATCGGTTAGCACACAAAATAAGGATTGCAAAAAATGAAAGCAGCAAAAAAAACGCCACTGAGTCACCTACCCTCAAGACAAAGGCCATTTGCATTCAGAAACTAAACGAATGGAGGATGCGGGCATCGATCCCGCTACTTCTCGCATGCTAAGCGAGCGCTCTACCATTTGAGCTAATCCCCCACCATGAACAAATCTAATTGACCAAAATGTGAATAACGAGTGTAGTTTGCAAAGCCATCTGCTGGCTGTCTGTGGAACAACGCCGAGCTTTGAGCTGTTGATTAAACATACGTGATACAGTTTACGTAAAGACGGATGATAGATTTAAGGAAAACCTGAATAGATTAGAGGAATCTGACGAATGCAGATGTTCTCTTCTGTTAACATTATGGTCTATGGCATGTTTAAAAATGTTCAGCTGGCCCAGTTGGCCTTCATTTTGAATTGAGATTGGCAAGAGGAAAGGGTCTCAGTGACTTTGAAAGAGGGTTCATTTTAACCCACATGTTACGAGGAGTCAATTAATGGTTTGATGTGTATGAAAATTATGTGAATCCTATGCTACAACAAAAAAAAAAGTAGGATTAAATCACAAATTATACATAATCCTAACAACAATGTGGGCAATTCAAAAGTATGAAGCACTCACCTACCATGTTAATAACAGTCATCAGGGCTTTACCTGATGGGAGGCCTAATCTGAATAAGCAGTTGTCCAGTTTCCAATAAACCTTCACCCATGATACGAAACACACTGTTGTAAACACCACTATGCTTCTAATCCTGGATTTTAGTGACGTAATATATTGGTTTGCCACAAATAGTCATTAGACATTGTTTTCCACAACGCCAACCTCATTGTTACCAGTGCTCAATACAACACTAAGTATTTCACCATTGTTAACTGCCATTGCTTTACATGCAGCACCAAAACTCAGTGATACTATTTTATTTACAAGTCTCTAGTCATTCCCAAAGTCAATACAATGTTGGCCGCCAGTGACTGCAAAGAACAGCCAAATACTTTATGATTCTTTAGAACACTATTGCCTGAGCCCTGTATATCTTAGCATCATTGGATGGATTACCGGATACAGTAGAACAAATGTTCCCTTCTTTGCTGAGAAATTCTGAAGCTCTGAGAGGGGCCACTGGATTCTAGGTCACCTCCCTGGCTAAGGCTCTTCTTGCCCCGATTGGTCAGTTTGGCCTGATGGACAGCTCTAGGAAGGTTTCTTCCTACACTTTGTACACTTCCTAACCACTGTGCTTTAACACTGTTGCTTTCAGGCTGGGTGTTATGTAAAAGCATGTCGGATTAAAATGTGGATCAGAGCTGACAGAGGGGCATGTCATATATGTGCTGATTTGTGCCCAATTTCATCAAAACCACACACCACATTTTGCTTTTTGTGTGAGCAGGAACTTCCTGGGATTTTTCTTTATTTTAGCTCATAAAATATGAGACCAACACATTAAATGTTAATATTTTTGCTCAGTGAATTCGAGAATACTTTATGGAAAGTTTGGGCATGTATGCTGGGATTGATTCCCATGCTGATGTTATATGAAAAGGTATGCACTTGATCATGTACATTGATTTAATTTACTTTTTGTTAAATTCAGTAGTTTTTGTTTAAAATAGCATGTAGCTAAATGACTACATTCACAAAATGAACTAAATGAAAGACAATACAACTCCAACATGATGTTTAACATTAGCATCGCACAACATTTTGAAATTAAATAGTTCCTTCATCGTCTGTTCTATACAGTCCATTTCTATGCCCACCGTTCTAAAAACGTTCGGCCGTTGCGTTTGTGTCCCGCCTGAAATTATATGTTAGCCAATAGGAGTGCGAATAGCTCATCAATGTGACCAATTAAATCGCCGATTCCCCAACATTGTACTTCCTTTACATTATGGCCTGCATTTTTGGGCTGTAATGTAGCGTTGCAATGTCCCTGCTGAGTACTTGAACATTGTACTCATATTTGGTGCGATTTGAAAGAAAAAAGGGCTGCTGACTAACAACTGTTTAACGGGACATTGTAGTTGTATTCGCTAAGGTGAGGCAGCACGGATAGTAGAGAGAGGCCGTCAACGCGAAACTAGGGGAGTGGAAGGTCCCCCCGTCTCTTTCTAAACAGCAAGCAGTGTACTCTTTGGACTGCACTGGACTAAAACTCTATCCCGAGGTTCCTCAACGCTTACCTGGTTGCCAAAGACAAGTACATCCAGCTCAGATTAAGGCTAGGGACCCGCCGACGTTTGCATTGTGCTTTGCCTTTGGTCACACCGGTATGGTAAAGTGGTATGTGAGCAAGCCGAATTCACATGTTCCCTAAAAAACGAGACAATGAATTGTATTAATTTATCATATTTGGCAATTTAGCTACCTAGCTAGCTAGCCGGCCAGCTAAGGCACCGTTTTGAGGGAGATTACGTAAAGCAAATGATTTGTTTCAAGGTATGTTTACTGTCTGTGTAGGATTTGGCAGAAGAGAAGGCTCCTTACCGAGAGCGAGCATGGAGGGGCGTTGTGGATTTAGCGTACTTTGCTAGCTAGCTAGCTACCTCAGTTCTAGACTTCTGTGTTTAACTAGATTTACTTGTGTTTTAATTACTTTCATGTTTGTCACTTGCAAGGTTGATTTGTTACGGTTTAACGAGTAGTGCTTTCGACGAATATTTGATTAATGCGGTTAAAAGATATAGCAATCCAGTTAACCAGCTAAATAACCCGGGTTAGGCTCGTGCACCCTAATGAAGGAGTATAAGGTGGTTGTGTTGGGAAGCGGCGGCGTCGGCAAATCCGCGCTGACTGTCCAGTTTGTCACGGGCACATTCATCGAGAAATATGACCCAACAATTGAGGACTTCTATCGGAAAGAAATCGAAGTGGACTCGTCGCCTTCGGTGCTGGAGATCCTAGATACGGCGGGGACGGAACAGTTCGCCTCCATGCGAGACCTGTACATCAAGAACGGCCAGGGTTTCATCCTCGTTTACAGTCTCGTCAATCAGCAGTCATTTCAGGTAAAGGGCCTGTGAAGTAGTTGTCATAACGCATTGTAACCTTGTCGACCTAGCATGCTTTGTCTTTGTGGCTATTTGGGTGTATTATTAACAGTGGAGATCTGTGCGGCAATGTTTATTACATAAGCACATGCCAACATTTTCTGAGAACATCCTTGCATCCGTCCTCAGGACATCAGGCCGATGCGTGACCAGATCGTCCGGGTGAAGCGCTTCGAGAAGGTGCCACTAATCCTGGTGGGGAACAAGGTGGACCTGGAGTCGGAGAGGGAGGTGGCGGGGGCGGATGGCCGGGCCCTGGCCCAGGAGTGGGGCTGCCCTTTCATTGAGACCTCGGCCAAGAGCAAGACCATGGTGGACGAGCTGTTCGCCGAGATCGTCCGTCAGATGAACTATGCCACGCTGCCGGAGAAGCAGGAGCAGTGCTGCACGGCCTGCGTGGTTCAGTGAGAGGGCGGAGTGGGTGGGACACATCATCCACTCACACCATCCTCCCGCACCTCTCCCCAGGTAAAGAGGCCCAAGTGACACATGCTGCCCTCCATACACAAGCATAGTAGCACCTAGCGTGACTGTGCGCCCTGGACCTTTTCACTGACAAAACAGGAGGGAATTGACAGGTTTCGGGGAGAGAAGATGATGTTCTGCTCTGGATAATAGCAGTGTAGTGTTTGTAGCGCATCTACAAAAATGTGTGTGTGAGAGAGGGGGGCAGGCGGATGACAAAGGGAACACCACTACAGCTGTTTTAAGGAGCATGGACTGGTGAGTCTGTTGCTTTAGCCTGTTATCATTAGTTCAGACTGAATGTGGCATGAAGAACCCAACTGTCCGAGCAGTGAGCACAGCAACGGAAAAAGCACGAGCAGGGGCTTTTAGTGTAGTCAGAGAGACTTCTGAGCCAGAGGGAGGGTAGATCCCAGACAAAGAAAAAGGAAAACTTAACATCCTGAATATAGATTGATGTTACAAAACAGGAAGCAGATTGTGTGAGAACAGCCCTTGTCCCTCCCCCACACACATACACACGTAGCAGGCCCACATACGCATTGATGTATTGGTTATTACATTTCACATTTTCTATATTTTAAGAAATGCTAAACTTCCATTAGCTGTGTGAGGTTGGACTAATATCATTACCCTCTGCCTATTTCTGGGCAGCAAACTACAGCTTGAGGGCCAGATCTGGCCATGTGCCTGTTGCAGTCTGGCCTTTGGTAGATTTGAGGATACAGAAGCGGGGGGGGAAATCCGGGTTGCTATTGATTTTATTGGTTTTAAGTATCTGCCTTTTTTGCGCCAATGTCAGTTTTGTCAAATTGAAGTGTTTTTCTTTTAATATATAACTATAATCCTGATGTGGCCCTGGAGACGGGTAGCTGGTTCTCTCTACTACAGTCAACACCTGCCCTGCAAACCAAGAATGATTCTATGAATGTTTGTTAGACGTCACACACACTGTCACCTGATGTTGCAAGAACGTTTCCAGATTGTTTGTCTTGTTGCGGGAATACGTTCTACTAACCTGACTGGTACATTGTGTGATTTACATTACCGTGAAACCTAAAGAGAATGTTTAGAGGGAAGGATCTATGATGGTTATAAGAGATGTTGTACACATTTTAGTTTTGTTAGGAGAACATTCCAAAGGTATTTTATTTTCTGAAAAATAAACTTAAGTGGTTTTAAAATGTTATAAAAAGCTCTAGTTTAAGTTTTGGGAATGTTTCCAGCTTTGTGGGTAACAATGTCTTCGATGTCCATTATTTTGTCAGTAACGCATTGCTTTTTTTTTCATATACAACATTATTTGGCAGGATCTCTCCAACCGGTTATCGCGTTGATGTCATATGACCCCAGGAACCACTTTATGCTACATCACACATTCTGCCCTCTGGCTGGCAGCGTCACCTACCAGAGGGCAGATTCTTAACTGTTCAATTCAAGTGAGTCTTGGTCCTGCCCAACCTTTGATACCTTATCTGTGGAGCAGATTCACTGGCCTTCACGGTGACCCCGCCCAGGAAAGACCCACACTTTGTGTCCCGGACAGACTTTTGGGAAGGAGGAGGGCTACGGATTTCTGTTTTCTCATTTGAGGTCGGGAGGGGAGGGGCCTTTGAGCAGTCATCTGCTCTGGACCACAGTGTTCTTTTTTCCTCCCCATTTTTGAGCAGCTCATTCATTATATTTGAGTTTAACTTGTATTGGTTTATTAAATCTGGGTGTCTAGTTTTGAAGTGATAAATGCCCTAAAGTGGGTTGATGCTGTGGGCCAGAATTCAATCAATCTGTGGTAAAGATATGATTGCTGTGCTCTGAAACCTCTGAAACTTTATGGTGGTCGTAGAAACAAACCAGACTTTTTATCAGGGGTCGGGCCATATCAATGTGCCCCCAAAGCATGAGATGTTCATTATGGTCAAATGGTTGTTTGTTTTTCTGACTACCACAGTGTAGGTGGCTTTAGATACAGGAGATGTAGTTTCCTTTTGTGTCAACAACAACTAACTTTTACATTCTTTTTATATTACGTTTGCTTTTCTCATCCTATTTATTTAAATCTCTTATTGCATTATTAGCCAGCTTTTTTTTATATTTGCTTTTGGTTTTGTGACTTTAACGTGTAGGTTGTTTTTAACGTTGAGAATTAACCAAGCCTTAAATGATTTCAGTCTTATTTTGGTTTCTGTGTGGTTATTCAGTTTCCTACTTTCAGCTCCATGACCAAGGATGTGTAGAACTGATCTGATCCCACCCACAACCGCCCTGATGTGTAGAACTGATCTGATCCCA
>JACXGK010001146.1:25020-38170 GCA_016801125.1 Novumbra hubbsi | reverse complement strand
AACCACCCTGCTGTGGGCCTCGTTCTTAATTCTAACAACGGACTTCAATGTTCAAACTTCCATGCCTCTGGGGAAACGGGTCTGGTGGTCCTCACGTTTATTATCCTTTAATCGGAATGTATTTCCATTTTAGACAGAATATTGTAGGCGAGATGGGATGTGTGCATTTAGCTAAATTCTATTACAAGCATGTCGGCACCAACGTTGACACACCCAAAGAGAGTTCCAGATGAGACCGCAAAATGTTGTGGTGCTTATGTAAGTCCGAAGAATTTGTGTCCTGAAGTGCAGTAGTTCCCTTGTTGCCAAGAAATGTTAACTATTTGAGGTAGTGTGCTGTGTCCTGCCAATGCATGTTAACACAACTGGCATTTATTCAAGTGTGCTTTTATTTTAGTTTTACTGTTGTTTGTCCAGTTAAGGAAATTAAAAATAAGTATTGATTCTCAATGATTACCTGGCCAAAGGGTTATCTGGCTTGAGGATGCCTATTACTTTACTCGATATTGATTGGGAGGGGGGGTCAGGATTTCTTGGTGTGACGATAAATGGCTGCGCTATATGATATTGATATGTTTTCGATGTCCTAGGTACAAAAGGCCTATTACTTCACACAATCAGCCACAATAGCGTAGCATTCACTTTAGAAGTTGTGTTATTGGGCCTTTCTAACTGAAGTATTTTCACATCGCTGGTGATATTTTGTAAATGTTCATCAAAGGAACAAGACATTCCTCAAATTAAACTACCACACGGGGGAAAGAAAACTGCAGTTCCATGTCCAAATCTCCAGGTGGCACTGTGAATATTCTATTCCGGAAATGAAGAGAAAACGTGACGTAATACGTAAACAAATCTCAAACGAACAGGCCCACAAGAATTACTAGCACTGGAAATAGTTTACTTGCTTACATACTTTATGTTCATAGTTTATTTCTAACTACGTAGAGTAACAATGAAGAGGGTATTTGTAACTGTAGGAACAACTAGCTTTGATGAACTAACTGAACGTGTTATGACTCCAGAAGCTATTGAAGTAAGTAGCTACAATACAAGCTACATTTTGATGAGCTAGTTAGCCAAGCCATGTAGCTAGCAAACATGACAGCATCATTTGAGTACAGTAACGCCAGACAATTCTTTCTGTCTTTTGAAGGCATTGGAAGTCCGTGGGTGTCAACATTTGGTATTGCAGGTCGGACGGGGTTCCATCCTCCCAGAGTCAGACAGCTGTTGCAAGTTCACGTTAAACGCATTTCGATTCAAGGATTCCATCGCTGAAGATATAAAGTGTGCTGACCTGGTAATCAGCCATGCTGGTGTGTAAAAGAAAACCACCTATTGTATGATTTGGCGAGTTTGTGTTGTTGATTAGCTTCGACAGCAATTAAAGTAGATTTTAGCTTAGTTGCAAAAGGTTCTATAGTCTGACACCGTTAAATGTCAAAGCCCACGCCAAACATGTTTCTCGTCAGCAGAGACGTTTGTCTCACACTATCAACAACATTGCTAAAAAGCAAGACTACTCCTTGGAAGTCTATCATAATACATTAATCCTCAACTAGAGGTTCCATGATGTCAACTGCTCTCATTGAGATGGTTTATAGTGCGATATATATTTAACATTGTTATTTGGTCAACAATTTGCATTAATAGTACACAAAAGTAAATATATTTTGTAAAGCAACGGAGAAGAATTTGGTGCATGCAAATGACTTCATAAACCCTGGAGGAAATAGTATATTTATAGAAACATGCCTTTGTTGACGAGAAGCTTGTGGGTTTCGATATCATTAACCTTTTTCTCAGGCTATGCTACTTCCGGAACATGGGACTGTTGACAGGTAAATGTCCGATAACAGTTTCACCTTAGTTTGCAGACCAAGCTAGTTGTTGAAAAAAATAAAGTGTGTTCTTGTGATTTCAGGGGCGGGTAGTTGTCTGGAAACACTTGGTGCAGGAAAACCCCTGCTAGTAGTGGTCAATGACAAACTGATGGATAATCACCAGCTGGAACTGGCCAACCGGCTGTACAAGGACTCACATCTGCTGTACTGCACCCCCAGGTCAGAAAACTGTATCAGTCTGACATATTCAATATATTCTAATAAAGGGTTGTTTCAGTGTTGTTGACATTGAGTGAGTTAACTTTCCCTGTGCCTCAAATTTCACAGTACCCTCATTGAGACCTTGAAGACAATGGACTTCTCCGTCCTCTCACCTTTTTTACCTGGACAACCCAAGCATTTTGCCGATTTCCTGGACAGGGTTCTTGGTGTCCAATGATTCCAGCAGAAGGCAGTGTCTGAGATTCAACTCAGTGTTTGCAGTGTCAAGATCTGAGGTTTTGTTTGAAATCTCTCTCTTTCTTTGGCGTGAACTGGAGGTTGGTCTTGAGGGTTGTTATCCAGGTCCACAGGCAAGGATGTTCTCAAGTCTGGGGTAGGGAAGAAAAGTTTACCTTTTATCGTTCTCACATTGCCGTTGGATTGCCAGTTCACTTACATTTTTTTGCTGCCCGAGTTCTCTTGCCAATCACATTTCTGTGTTTTCGACACAAACCAAGAACGTCTCACTACATTCACCAACCGTACTCTGGGTAAATGAACGGTACAGGACAAGCCTGGCCATCAGGATCTGCAAGGGATTTAACTAGCTAGGTTATAGAGGCTTATGGATTCTATTTGTTAACAATTAAGACATACTTGTTCCAATTATAACAAAACTATATAGCCCATAGAAAATTACTGATCACAGGATAAACAGTTTGCACATCAATAATAATAATGGCACTAGAGTGAAGCTACTCACAGAGCTGTGCATATGCACTGCAAAACAAAATTGAATAAAACCAAAGAACGCCTGTTTGTTCACCGCCTAATGAGGCTCTTTTAATAGAGTCTTATGGTGCCGCTTACTGATTTGGCACATTTCTGAAACACAGCATGTGTGGAAACCCCCATACCTGAGTCTGGCCTGATGGTCAGGATGTCCGCTATGCTAGCATCTTTTGATGCATTTGGTGATGTAAAGACACTATGCAGGAATCCACTGTAAAACCTGCTCAGGCAGAACTAACCATGACCAAACACAATGCCTAGGTGTGTATTGTTTGGCTTCTAGGTTCTACTAGGATGTAGACACCCATTCTAGAGAAAATATAATAGGAACTCTGTATAATAATAAATCTGTTTTTCTAAGACTTTTGTTGTGCTGTTCATGTTTATTTTGTAAATGGTCGCATAGACAATGTAGCAAATGCTTTCACGAGTGAAGCGAAATCACCAAAAAGATGTTAGTTGAATATATGCTTGTTGTGGTCCGGACGTGTGATTCAGCTTGTAGGTGTGGGGTTGCAATCAGACCTGAAAATCTACACCGCAGTCATTCAGACATTTTGACCGCCCCTAAATAAAAAAGGACCAAGAGTGAAGCACAAGAAGAGAGGAAAACAATCTTCTGTGACATCACAATTAGTTTTCTGACATATCCATGGGATTTTCATCAAAAATTCCTCAAAAGACAACTTCAAGGCTTTGCGTCCGTGCGTGATCTCTGAGCTTCTCGGATGATGTTCATCTGTATTAAACATGCAGGTAAGACACGTAATTATGAAGTCTACTGGGTTCACATATTATGTTTACCGTGCTAGTAGTAGTATTTTACACCAGTAACATATTTCTAACCTATTCTCTCAGACAACGAGCAGTTCCTGGCAAATGCCAACTGCCCAGTGGTTCTCCTGCTGCAGTACATGAAAGCTGAGATGGGCCTTCCAAACGAAGGTGGGAGCCCAGGGAAGATGGTCGTCATCAGGGAGGTTGGGATGGTGGCCTGGGTGTTGATGCCAGCTTCCTGATTGAAATGATTGTGTTGTTATGGTTCCTTACTAGTGATAGGGGAGGGGCTTGATTCGGTCCTACATCTAGTAGTGTGCCACTGCTGTAAGATAGGGAACGTGTTTTTAGGGGCTCATGTAATAATCAGGATCGTATTAGGTGTATGCAGGAGGCCGTAGGGGATCCGCCTGTAGCTGGCGTTAAATATTTCACACCACTTCGTTCTGATGGTGTCTGCTTACAACTGTGGAGTGTTGCCTTTACTAAACAAACCGGGCCCGGCACAGCCATCCTGCGCAGATGTACCTCACGCTGTCAGTACTTCAGAGGGTATGCAGATGAGTGGCCGGGACTGACAAGCGGTACTCGCGCCCTCTGGCTCCCACATAAGCCATCTCCACCGTTAAGTACATCAAGCCAGTTCTGACTCTTCGGTTAGGTTTGACTAGTGCATGTGCGTGCGTGTTCCAGAGCTGGTGGACCTGTGCGATGACCGTGGGGCTCTGAAGCTTCTCTTCCTGTCGCCGCAGCCTCAGGAGAGTGCCAGCCGACTGCTGTCACCGCGCTCCACCTTCACATTCTGCATCATTAACCGTGAGTTCTATACAATGTAGAACTAGAACAAATAGAGCAAACAAGAGTTTCTAAAGCCAGGTGTAGGTACGAACTATTTCAGCTGATAGTGAATTATTTTAACAATATATTATTACAAGCATTGTATGATTATAATTTTTTTTAGACCTAAGGTGTGGAGAAGACTTTCTTTGCTGAAAGGGCAGTAGGTCATATTTAAAGACACAGTGCAGCAGTACATTAGACAGCTGGACCGCCCTGAGCCACTTGATAGTGAATTTCAGTGGATTATTGTTGCTCTCACCTCAGGCTAATCTATGTCTGTAGGGAACTCTTCCCTCCCTGATTTCCTGAACATGGTTCCTTACATGATTGAATTGTGGGGGACAGTTATTTATAGTTGCCGAAGGAATTTCTATGGCTGTCTTTTTTAAGTATTTGTTTATCTTATCAGGAAACCCCCAGGATGGTGCCTATATTTCCATAACTCCCCTCGTGGCCAACCCAGACTCAGCTCTTTTGGGTAAAAATAAACCCTGCTTGTTAATTAAATGTGTACGTTAAAAAATAAAAGGGCCAATGTGTGTTTCTTAACTATGTGTGGATGATGTCTTGTCCCTATCTGTCTGTGTGTGTGTATGTGTGTGTGTGTGTGTCAGAGAGCATGCAGGCTCAGACGGACAGCCTGGAGCAGGCTCGACTGAGACTGCTCCGTTCTCAGGAGGAATGTAGAGCCATTGAGGCACTCTCCCAGTCCCAAAACACACAAACTGTAAGTGTGTGTGTGTGTACTGCACATTGGGAATACTGAAATATTTAAATTAGTATTTTAAAAATACATTTTGTGTTGTGTCCTAAAGACCAAGAGCCGGGGCCGCTCTGTACAATTGGATGTCCCTGAAGACGAACTGTCCAATCATCGGACTGGAGGCGGGAGGAGAAAGAACTGAGCAAACCTGTCATTTTAATAATAATTTGCACTTGAAAGTGGAAACATGATCAAGTGGGCCCTGGTTGACTCTGTCTTGGCTAGCTCATTGATCTGTGTTGAATGATACTGTCGTCAGGACAAGACATTTACAAAACATGTTGTTGGAGTTGTGAGGACTCTACGTCTTCTAAAACTAAAATTACCCGGATTCTTGTGTGGCTACAATCATATCAAATACAAACCTAAATATATGGGGTACAATTCTAGATTAGTTACAATTCTCCTCCCTTTAAGAACTTAGGGTTTTCACATGGAAGGGGTCTGTACTGCAACATGGAACTGATTTTGCATCGTTATCAATGATTTACAGTGAACAAAGCTGTGGTACCAAGTATGACCACAAGGGAGGGAACATTTAACAGCTCTATTTTATACATCGAAAACTCTTATTTAATTGCTACATTACAATTTTATTTGAAATATGAATTATTGCACTGAAGGGATTTGTAAGATGGTCCCTTGAAATTAAACAATAGATGATGTTACCTGCTTCTTTAATTGTTGGGCACGAATACCTGTTTCTTATGCGATTGGTGAGTATGAATACCTTTATGTTCTGTGATTGGTGGATATTAATAACTGTTTGTTTTGTGATTGGTCTATCTGTTACCAGGCCTTGTCATTTTCAGTTGGGAAAATGTGATTGAAAGTAGTGAATTGCGTTATTTTGAAAAGGGTGTGAAATTGTTACAGATGTTTTAAGCATTTTAAATCGTTTTAAATATTATAAATTATAAATATTTATTGGCTCAGCAGGTATTGAGGTATCATTGCTAAAGCCTTGAAGAGTCCTGAAATATGGTCCTGAAATATGGTCTACTAATTTTCTAAATTACTCTCTAAGGTAATTTCTCTTAACAAGTGAACTTAACTGAAATTATTAATGTTATTTTGGGATAGCTGGCGACTGATGGATGGACCCAGCACGGCAGCGGTGTTTGAGCACCTGTGGTGGGAGGCTTGGCACTGAAACAGGAAGTGGTGGGTAAAGCGCCAGCAGGTGGTTCCTTCCTACTGGTGTTTCTGGTTTATTGTTTCTTCCAAGTTACCGACTTGAGTGAGACCGGGGGGGCGCGCGCACTTACGTTCAGCACGGAGTGTTGTTGTTAGTGTGTCTGCCTTTGGGGCTTCAAGAGGAAGAGTTACACGAGTGCGGTACTGCACGTCGGCAGGGAGTTGTGAAATAGCTGATTCTCCTCAAGCTATGTGCCAGACTGTCATTTAAAAAAAGATTACTAACATCTCTCAGAATTACTGAATTCCTGACTCCGTGTATTATTTGGAAATCCCAGCAGCACCCGTTTTGTTGAAGCGGTTGTTTCTTTTTTCTGGTTTATTCCTGAACTGAAACGCGTTCTGTGCAACTTTGGTTCTTTCCGCCGTGCTCACTTCAAGGTGAATTTGTGAAGTGTTGTATGGCCCCATTGTCAGGGAACACTGTTGACCATTTGTGTCTTACAGAAAACCTCTTGCTAAAGACCGTGAAAAAAATAGGGAAGAGACTGTTTGAGTGAGTCAGATGTTACTGTAAAAGGTTATTGGGTCTAGACGTCAGAAGCCTATTACTAAAGTGAGAGTCGTAATATGGGATAATCATTAATGAATGGAATGAACAGTGCGCATTACAACACGTTAGTTGTGTGTCCACCAGTAAAATACTTCTGTTATATTTAAATAAGTCCTTACCCAGTTCTTTTGTAAAATAGATATATCATATTTACAAGACACTTCTTATCCAGCAACTATTCGTTAGCTTACTTTCTAGCTGTAATAAAACGTGGTGTTTTGTTTAACAACATGTTTTAGTCTGACAGGTACATTCATCATCTGCTTTATAGATGGCTTATTCAAGTTACTTGTTAATAAATAAATAGGCTTAAGTGTCAATAGTATTTCCGCAGCAAAACAGTTTGATTCGCCGGCAAACTGAAATTATAGACATCGCTGGAATGTTTTATCCTGCTAAAACTGACAAATCACACCTTTTAACCTCTCCGGTAAAATGTGAAGTTGTTGCTCTCCCTTTTCCTGATTAGTGTTATCTGGTTTAGACTGGTCATGTGTCTGCCTAAATTAACATCGCATGATGTTTTTGTAGCCGTAACACTGAGCTAATCTAATATGTATTTAGTGGCTGTCTTGTGGCTCGGATTTTCTTTTACAGTTTCACCAGCAAAAATCTAAACCAGGCAAATAAAAATTCAAACATTTAGAAGTCATATATGCGTCACTGCATTTCGTCAGTTCTTTGCCCCGGCCTTTGGCGCAACGTATCATCTGAAGCGATTTCAGTGATCAGCTTTCCACAAATCTGAGATCTCTGCTAACAACGATGACTTGTCACTGGTTTGAGTATGTTCTCTGTGCCTGGATGTATTCTTATCAGCTACAAAAGGAGAACGCTGTTACAACAGTCCCCTCACCCAATGCAGCTGGGGTCACAATGACTATGGGCTGTCATTATTCATGGGGGTAACTTGGGTCATATCTCAAAACATTCAAGGGTAGTTCATTGACTGCATGCACAGATGACTGTCAGTACCGCCTGCTATTAGAGCCCAAAGAAAAGCTCCATGATCTGAACAAACTACTTGTTCCTTGAAAAACAAGCTGATGCCAACGTGACTGATGTCTTTCATTTTATGAATTGTTGCTTCTTTACTTTTGTGTGAGGATGAGAGAATGAATGAATGTACGCCATAATTAACCAAACAATTATGTATTATTTGACTTGGTAAATTGACTGAGAACACATCTTTTATAGCAACCACCTAGGGAGGAGTCACAGGGAACGGAGCGGGTCTGACTGAGCCAGTAGAGCGTGGGAGAGCTTGGGTGGGTGGACCATGAGGGTGTGAAGGGATGATGTTAAATGTTACCAGGACCTTGGGGTTAGCGCTCCAACTCTTACGGTAAGTGCATCAGGGTCTTTAGCAATCACGGAAAGTCAGGAAACCTGTTTAACGAACCCACCTCAAAAGACGACAACGTACACAGGAGCATTTCATTTCTAGACTGAAGGAAGGGTACTTCTATTGGCCCTACAACACCACCTCCAGACCACCTGATCTCCCTTCCAGGGACTGACAAGGACAGCTTCAGAGGTGAGCCAGCAGAAGTCTGCAAGGCGCCGCTTCTGGCTGACGTTGAAATGGTATCATCATCTTTCCAGAACATGAACCAAACCCACTGACAGGAAGGACTCTGCACTCCTGCTAACACAAAGTTGTTGACTTGGGCAAGTTTAAGAAGTTTTAAATGGACTAAACAAAATCACACAGGATGTAGTGTGTCTGTTACTGGTGGTAGCTTGTTCCATCTTACCAACAAATACAACAGAGCACCGTACAAATAAGATTAAATATCTATTTGGAATATCTGTCTTCTAAAGACACAGGATCAAAGAATATACCCTGAAATCTTAATCTTAGTGTTCTGCTGGCATTAAGCTGTTACTATATTCAGCTGCCTGGAATTTTAGCAATTGATTCATACCAATATGTTTTTTTTATGTTTGATGTTTGCTACTGTATTAGAGAGGATTTAAAAAAAAAAATCTAAACCCTTTAGGCTAAAATTGCAAAATCTGAAATCGATCAATATGTACTGTTTCTAAAGTGTTCTTGTTCAGGTTCTGGAAGATAAAGATGCAAGATATTTACCTATTTTAGTTGGATCCGTATTCGCTTGTGTTCGAATTGGCTGTTGTGACCTCTGCTAGAATCCTCATTCACCTTAGTTTAATTATAATGAGATTAGATGGTCAATTTCTCTGAGGTATTTTATTAATCCCAGGGATGCTCTAAAACAGTGTCTTCTGCTTGGCCATGACCACTCTAGATGCCAGAGAGCGGCAGACAGTGCTCCACTGTTGTTTTCTACTTTCCAAAAACATTTAAATTGGGTCCAGATTGGGTACAAGCACAAATATTACAACTAACTATACCATTTGTTGTTTACGAAACAGAATCAGAAAAATAGTTACAAGTAGATAAATAGGGGAAACTTTATCAACCTATATTTTATTATCCCATTTATAATGTGTTTTTTGTTTGTCAGCAACTTCTCTTTTTGGGTCTTACATTTCCATGGATAATTGTTGGCTGGTCAAACATTACCCACATGCCTAATTGTTTAGCAGTGTTTTATTCAGTACCTAGACTTGTCAGTGAATACTCGAAAACCAATATTCTCCAAATGTATCTGACGTAGGCTCAACAAAGGTACTTGCTACATAATCACGGTGCATATATTATAATTTTATGCACGTGATATTAACTCTCTGGATTTGGATCGGATAGTGGCCGAAATGATAAAATGCTAGTGTATAGAAACAATGAATAAATAAATGTCTTTCTCTATTTTAGGTCTATGGTAAACAACTATGTGATAGAATCTAATGGGCCTTTAGTATACTCCATGTTAATAACCACACCTAAATATAAGTACGGAAAACAAGTTGACAATATCTAAAGTATTAACTGAATGATTGGTGCGCAGTGACTATATTGCAAAAAAGATCGTGAATTAGTAATTTTATGAAGTATGAAGACGTCAACATTTATTTCTTAGGGTTCCCACAGTTCCATTTACAGTGGCCTTCGCAGCTAGTTGGCGCCTCATAGAGAAATCGTGAGAAATCTTGTTCTTGAGATACAAGATAGGGTCAAACATATAATGAAATGTAAAGCTCTCTATATGGCAAACGCAAAATAGCGGACATCGGTAGTTTCCCACGTAACTCCGGTTATATAAAGGATGAGCCAGTGAAGTCATACCTTTTCATGCCGCATTTTCCTATTTTTTCCCCGATATTTTTAACCGGCATGACTAACAGCGCGCTCTTACTTGTATAATCAAACTGGGAACAATTGCTTTTATGTGCCTTGCTCAAGGACAGAACGAGAGATTTGTTCCCCCAACTTGGCTACTCTGGTATTAGAACAAGCGACCTTTTCTGGCCCAATCCTCTTAACCATCTGAAGCTACCCCGCGCCCCTCAACCGAAGTCGCGGACCGGCGACATTCCTTGGAGACATGTTGCTTTGTGCATTTGCACAGCCCCTACTCTTTACTCCGCCCCTCTACTTTGATAGGGCACGCTGTTACTGGTCTGAGTTGTCACATTACTGCAAGTTTTTGTCCTGCGCTTTGTTAGCTGGGTGCTGTAGTGGGTAGGTGAATGCCGAGTGACAGACGTACCCATGCACTAACTAGTTGAAAAATGATCATCTGTACGAAACAAATGGATTACCCGATCGGAACCCAATGTCAGCGCGTCCAGAACCAGGTAACGAGTGCTAACTAAAAAGTCAGAAATATTCCAGGGTAATGTACAAGAAACGAAATTCGACTGTGCGGTTCATTCATTTGCCTTGAAAAAAACAACACTTGAGGCAGGTATTGTCTTCTCATGAAAATGGTGTAAATCGGACTCTTGCTACAAAACGACTTAAATTAGTATGTCAGATATTGTTTCGAGTCAAATATTTTACTTTGGCTAGCATTTTGTTTATTTCCTAATCGAACAACAAAAAGGTTAGCTTCTAGTTACAGTAGTTAACGAATGTAACTGCCTTTACCAACTCAAGCCAATTGACTTGATAGTGTAACTCGGTAGATGCCAGTTGACCAGCGCAGGTGAACGGCTAACTATCAAGTAAAGTGCGGAGGGGGAAGTCTAATGCCTTAGCTAACTACTGTAGCTTTCACAATAACGTGAGTAAGTTATCAAGTTTTCTACTTAACTAATGGTATTTGGCGTTTGGCAGCCAACTACTGTAGCCCACATTAGATCATTCTTGGTACTGTTACAATCTCGTAAATAACATGTCTATTTTAGGTTGTTAGTCAGTTACAGTAGGTATATTGTGCCAACACTGCAATGGACATACATTCTCTTTCGGTCTGTCTGGGTACTTATGTCTTGAGAGAAAACAACCTGGGTGGGTAGGCCTAGCTCCTTTTGTTGAAGGGAAATACCAAGCTGTCAATACTTTTGTTTTGTCAGACTCGCAGTCAATGAATGGGAAGTAGTTGCTGCAGAATGGTTAACAGCGTCAGCTGCTGTAGGGAAAAGGCTAGCTAATCAAATGAGTATTCACTTCAAAATATATGGACAAGACATCCATCCAACTAATATAAACAAAACGGTTGGTCAGAATGCTAGCTTCCTATTAAAAACGAATCGGTAGATTTACAAACTATAACATGAGTTCCCCACGACTTCCTGATGTCTTTGCATTGATCGTGTGCGGAGGGGCTCTTGTATCAGCCGCCCGCTCTTCTGTCTTTGTGGGAGAATGCGATAATGACCTCATCTCTACGGTTTTGCTCGTGCAGAAGAAAGTGTCTGCTAATGCAATGTCTTAATTTGTCGACACTCGGTCAGTCTCTGTGAGGTTTGCAAACAATCTTGCTGGCGGACAAAGGTCGTCGTTAACAATCAGAATTATGGGAACTGTTTCTTTCCCCCTGTTGTTTTTTTGCATAGTTGTCCGCATTTCCTCTGTAGTAATTTAAAACGTTTGGTAAAGATGTTGGTATTGCCTTTTGTTTCCACTAAGAATTGGACTTCTTTGTGCCCTGTGATGCTGGGTGCACTGCCAATCAAAGTTGTTTTTCTCTTTTCTGTGCTGTCTTTACATCTGCAACCGAAGGGGGGCAGTGCCGAAGGGACAACTTGTTTACCGGAATTCAACATTCAGAAATGTCTAGAACAATAGGAATGTGATCCGACATGGATTACTGTATATTTGATGTAAAGGTAGAGATGTTCGTAGAATTCATGTATATGTTTGGACAGGCACCTTTGTCCTGCAGCAAACCTGTCATAAATAAAATATATATATATATAAAGAATACATTGAAGGTTTGCCTCGGGTGTTTGCACTAGACATGGCAACATGGAATTTGTTGATCATGTTTTATGAAATGCATGTTTTCATTTGAATACAAAAAAACAATGTTGTACAT
The DNA here is from genome assembly GCA_016801125.1 of Novumbra hubbsi. Taxonomy (NCBI): domain Eukaryota; kingdom Metazoa; phylum Chordata; class Actinopteri; order Esociformes; family Umbridae; genus Novumbra; species Novumbra hubbsi. The sequence continues at coordinate 25,792 of JACXGK010001146.1, read as the reverse complement.
TTAGACATGTGTTGCTCTGGTGAGAATACACCTGGCATATTATTGCATTATGCATTCAGGTGTTCTCCTTGTGCTGGACCAGCCAACAACACATTGTGCGCAGGACCCCCCAAAAAATCTCCTTGCCTTCTGTCAATCAATGCAGCAAAGATTAAAGACAGGCATTGACAGTGCAGTTCTTCTTAAACATTAACTGACTGTTCCTGGGCATGTTCTGATGGCTTGGACATGAACTCACTGTTCCTGGGCATGTTCTGATGGCTTGGACATGAACTCACTGTTCCTGGGCATGTTCTGATGGCTTGGACATGAACTCACTGTTCCTGGGCATGTTCTGATGGCTTGGACATGAACTCACTGTTCCTGGGCATGTTCTGATGGCTTGGACATGAACTGTTCCTGGGCATGTTCTGATGGCTTGGACATGAACTGTTCCTGGGCATGTTCATGGTTTGATTCAAAGGCCAGGCTGGGAGAGGGTTGAACCGGCAGGGTTATGACCTGTAAGCAGATAACCAAAGATACTTCAATGGCATGATCGAGGAATGTGCATTCCGAAATACTTTGTGTGAATAATGACCCGTCTTTAGACCCGCTGTTGGGTAGCTTTCTAAGAGTTGTGGGTAAGTTTGATTGCATAGGGGTGTTTGTGTGGGTTTATCTGCGTCTTATAGATGACACCTGTCTGTCTACGTGTGTAAACCCGGGGTGTTTGTGTGGGTCTATCTGCGTCTTATAGATGACACCTGTCTGTCTACGTGTGTAAACCCGG
>JACXGK010001146.1:0-24920 GCA_016801125.1 Novumbra hubbsi | reverse complement strand
CTTGCCCTTTGTGTTTCCGGCAAAGAGGGACTTGTTACCGGAGAACCACATCTCACCTAACCCTGCATACCGCTCACATCTCACCCAACCCTGCGTACCTCTTACATCTCACCTAACCCTGCGTACCGCTCACATCTCACCCAACCCTGTGTACCTCTTACATCTCAATTAACCCTGCATACTTCTTACATCTCAATTAACCCTGCGTACCTCTTAGATCTCACCTAACCCTGCATACCTCTCACATCTCACCCAACCCTGCGTACCTATTACATCTCAATTAACCCTGCGTACCTCTCACATCTCACCCAACCCTGTGAAACTCTCACATCTTATTTCCAACTGTTCCCATTGTCGGTCAGTAGATTCAGCGCCTCTCCCATCTCTAGACTTTCTTCTCCCTCTTCCTCACCTTGTTCCTGCTGCCGTATGTTCCTCTCCTGTCTACTTGTGTGGTTGCATCGGATCAACAAGCAAATTATTTGCATTTTAAATCATGTTAACCTCAGTTGAAACCAGGGAGTGCCAGGCCTCCACTGAAATCCCCTGAGTTACATCCTCCCAGGAAGCAGCTTCTTAACCGTGGCTCTCGGACCACCCGAGGTAAAACCATACGGTGGTCTCTGCTATGGAAACACCCTCTGTCACACTTTCATAGGTTGGCCTTCACACGTTCCTATTATAAACTGTTGCAACCTCCATAGCAAGTCTATAAATAGGCTTATGTGTTTGTTCTTTTGATCACCCTGTGACTATGGAGGCCTTTACATATATTGAGTCAAATGTGTAATTGAATATGTACAGGTTTTTCGGGCTACACATGAGTGAATACGATTGTGTTCAGGAAAACTGGAATAGTTTATGTACAATTTTATATAAAAGGGTAATTTGGTGCCTATGGCTGATCTAAGTTCCTGTTTCAATTCGACCTATCTTTTATTTTTTATTTGGAACATGCCCAAACATGTTGAAATGTGATGGAATTTCCCTATTAGAATAATGTGGTCAATTAAAGTGTGACACATTTGCATACAGGATTAACTGTAAGAGAAGAATTACTGACAGGTTCACACACAGGTGACTGACCCGGTGACTGACCCGGTGACTGACCCGGTGACTGACCCGGTGACTGACCCGGTGACTGACCCAGTGTGGTGCTGAACCAATTTTTCTTTATACAATTTTTTTCTGGGTCAGTATTGGTTATTGGGGCCTCGCTGAAATGTGATATTTATTTCCCGGCGTAGGGAGTCTGAGGCTGAACACTCTTCTGTCCTGACATGGTGGAATGGGTTGTTGTTGCAGCTCAGAAGGGTCTGCGGATGCAGTAAATGTCGATATGTTCTGTACTCTGGAGACGGCACCACCACAGGATGGTCGTTAGCCTGGGAGAAGCCTGACACCCCTCGTTTCATTCCCTTTATTCTGAAGAGGTTCATAAAAATTATTTTAGAGGCTGAACTGAATTCCTAAAGACGGGATCGCAAGTAAAGACAGTGCTGCTGTTACCCGTCCTCAGCAAGTAAAGACAGTGCTGCTGTAACCCGTCCTCAGCAAGTAAAGACTGTGCTGCTGTTACCCGTCCTCAGCAAGTAAAGACAGTGCTGCTGTTACCCGTCCTCAGCAAGTAAAGACAGTGCTGCTGTTACCCGTCCTCAGCAAGTAAAGACAGTGCTGCTGTTACCCGTCCTCAGCAATTATGATGTTGTTCTGTTGATTCAAGCAGAGTTTCTTAGATTGCCGTTCTTTGGCCCATGCAGACTTGTGAGGCCGGTGTTGTTGCTTTGTGGCTAACAGATGTAACCAAGTAATCAGCAAGGACAGTTTTTGAGAGTCTCTCTCTCTCATTGTCTCTGTGTTTTGCCTGTTCAAGTCAGGTGGAACTCTGCCACATAGTTGAGTCAGATCTGCAGACGTGCTGCCAGACGCAGAACCTGTTGCTCACACATTTCTATTAAGAGTATATTCTATTAGAGCCCCAAGCAGATACTCCCAGTAGAAGTATCTATCTGCCACACAGACCCCAAAACCAGATACTTTTATTAGAGTATTAGAATATTTATTAAATATTTAAAATGATTTATTCAAAATCAGTTGGTTTTTTTGTGAGCCTTTTCTTAAATAATTGATATTCAAATACTAAAACTCTTTTGAAATTTAATCTGTAACATAGAGGCTTTAAACTGACCTTGTGCGGCGCCTGAGGAGATGGCAGCTCGTCCTGCTGTTACACTTGGTGTTGCCAAGGAGCTCACCAGCACCACCCAGGATGTCCTGAACCATGAACCCCCACCAACAGTCACTGAAGCCAACACAGTGTTGTTGATAAGTACAACAACATGTCCCAGCAAGACTGTGGTTTGAAACATGACGTTGTCCTTTTGTTAATGAGTCACTTATTTAAAGGATGTAAATATTCAGTAAATAAAGTTACGTGCGGCTTTTAGCTGGGCCTACGTTTTGTTTAAAACAAATACTAAGTACAGTCACAAACATTTTCCAAGGCCTAACAAATAAATACTGGAAAATCATAAACCCTTTCAAATACTTCTGAATGTACAAGGTCATTGCCAGAACTCCTCGATGCTCCTCCCAAGCACATTCTAATATACTAATGTCTTATTTGGGACGAGTCCTAGTTGGGAGCGCGAACACACGCCCCGGGCTGGGAGAGACGGACACTTTGCTACTTGACAGGGGAGCCTCCACCAATCAGAGGGTTGTCAGGGTCTGTGCATGTTCAAGCTGTGTGCTAAGGTTGTTTATGGTAACTATATCATTACTATAATAGTAAATTCACCCACCGGAAATGTCTCTGTCATACATTGACACTTCTATATGAGCAAAATTCGAACCACATTTACTGATAAGAAATGATCATTGTAAGCCATTAGGCAATTAAAATAATGAGAACAGCAAATGATCTCATGTAGAGAGATTTTGTAAACCCATAACCTTACCATCAAATAAATATATTATAATAATAATAATATATATATATATTTATTTCTAATAGATATATATAGTTTTTTAGACAGCAGTTGCATGGCAACACAACACCTGTCAGATTCCTGCTTCGCAGTGTCTCGTCAGCCAGTCCAGATGGCTTAGTTCATCACAAAAAAAGATGCTACTGATATTCTATATGGTTGTGTTATGTGACTCCAATGGTGTGACAATAATAACATTTTATAACTTGTTTTCTAGAAATATACTATAACCACATAATTGTCCGATACCGATATTCATATAGCACAATCTGCCAATGTTTAGTCTAATCCCCCTAACGCCAGGGTGAAAGCTATTTGGTTCTGTCCTTGAGCAAGACAGTTAAGACGATTTGCTCCTCCTTCCCCTGTCACTTCCCCTCAAGTTGTCGCTGTACATACAAAATAGTTCAAAACAACCTACCTGGTTTAATAATGGTGAAATAAAAATGATCTTTCTATATAATATAATAACAAAATGATGTACTGTTTGTCAACCAAACCGCATCAGAAAATAACTATAAACAATAGGAAACTAAATCTGGAGCAGATTACTGGATATCTACACAGACAAGTGCACAATCTGTTGGAAGTAATGATACATTTTAAATCAAATGGTCAGTTTTGATGCTACTGGTTTTGACTATGTGGTCCGATGCTGATGGTTGGCTGATATACATATCCCCATTGGGGTTTTCTGTATTGGTCTGATAATGAGGCTAATGTCAAACATCCACTTTCATTTAACCTCTTTCTGTTTTTGCACTTGAACAAGATGGCAGTTGGAGCCAAAGATTTTGCCTACCTACACATGTAGCCTTTGTAAATGTCGTTTATATTTCAAATATCAAAGAAATCTGTTGTAGTATTCTGTTACGGTACCGAGCGACACAAAAGAAGTGTAATGCAAACCCTACCCACGGGGGTTTATGTAGAGCTTGAAAACAGTTACCGACTTTATTTGCCATGACTGAGGCCTGGGAACTGCAGTCTCTTGCGCTAGAGACTAAACACATGGAAGGGAATCACACTGCAGACAATGATTCAAATGAGCTTGGAGGAGGGGCTTACAAATACTAAATCCCAGGGTGTAAATATGCGGCAGTCTTGCCTGGCCAAAGCTGTATTCATTTCAATGTTTAGAACATCTCCACTGTTCAATGGTACATTTAAATGGGCTTCTATTTGACACACGTTGCTGGCCCAGGGTTAAACCAAAAACCTGAAACTGTACCAAGGTTGTTTACAATATCTTTTGTCATTTATGTCCAGCACTATCTTCTTATCCACAAGTTAGGAACAAAACACATTTTATTTGTGTTATGTGTGTGCAGATAAGTCACTAAGTCAAGTATGTGGGCTATTGGATCGTACCTGTTCCTTTACTGTGGCCGGTGATGAAGGTCTGGTTTGGTGGACTGCCGACTGGACCGCTGCAAGATGTAATGTTGCTGGTGCATCTTCAGTAGCATTTAATGTTCTACAGAAGTAACTGATATCAAGAGCAAGCATCTCTTTGTTTTCCAGTCCAACATGGGTGCATCCCTCAGTCATCCAAGCGCTAGCTAGCTAAAGGGTAGTCCCTGGCTTCCTACGAGAGACAGGACAGAAGACATTCAAGACTCTTCTTGCACTGGGAAACGTTAGCGTACGTTGGTTATAGGGGACATAGAGGCACTTACTGGGGGAATTTTAATGTTGTACCATGTCTTTGATATTGATAATTGGCACCACAGCTAGGTGACTGCTGTTGATAAATGTGGCGTTTACGGGTTAATTGGAAGTCGAGTGGCCTATTTCATGTATTTTGTTAAATTACAATGAAATGCTGCTTGTTAAAACCTACCTGTTCACTCTTTTCAGATATGCCATATGTAGCATAGACTGCTTTCAGTCAGCTCTTAAATATATAATGTCTACTAGATTATTCTTTTTAACTGATATGTTTTCTGATGATGTTTTTCTACTTTTGTCTTCCAAAACATAGAACAACAGCGCATTTATGTTATTAATTTTTACCATTATTTTCTCACACACACACACACACACACACACACACACACACTCAGACTGAAATCTGCTTTTTAATTGACACTGGTCCAATAAGAGGGCAACAATCACAAACACAACGTCACAGTGTAAAGCGGCAGTATGACCCACAGCGCACAATATTGGGGCCGCAACAGAATGATCATTGTCAGGTTTGGGACCCACTTGAGAACCGCAGCTCTGTAGGACTAGTGTGTGACTGAAACGTTGCACTAATTCACTGTTGCGTGGTGATGAGGTCATTGTGACTGAGAACACACAAATGTGAGGCCCTGTTGGATCACTGAGTCCACCACTAAGGTGTTGAAACTCCCCGGCCAGAACCCTTCCAGCACGTTGGAGAGGTTTTCGTTTTATGTTACAGCACCACCTGCTGGTGAACGTGTGCTTTAACGAAACCGCTCAAATGCCGTGGGAGAATTCCATAGGGTGTTTGAACTCTACGACCCGGCCAACGCAAGTGGATATAATATACAGATGTACTGTAGCGTTGGTATGGCTGTAACCTTACACCATGGGGGGGGTCCCAGGGGGCCCGACCACTCTCTCTCCTTTACTTACTTCTCTCTCTCCTTTTACTTCTCTCACTCCTTTACTTCTCTCTCTCCTTTACTTCTCTCTCGCTTTCCTTCCCCAATCTCTGTTGAGTTTGGGACCTCCTTCATTACTGTGGTTCTATCCTGAATGAGGCCTCAGTCCAGCCTTGGCTTGGAGTTCCTCTGTTTCTGTGTTCCTCTGTTTCACTTTCTCTCATGTCCCTTCTCATACCCAGGCACCTTGACCACAATGTAACTTCATTTTAATTCCCGGATCTTTCTGGATGGGAGACTTCGGAGCAACGAGTTGCTTTAGTATTTTGAGGGTCTGGATCAGTAACCACAAGGTTGCTAGATCAAATCCCTGAGTTGGAAAGGGTGAGTGAACTGGACTGTTGTCCTTTGAACAAGCGGTTAACCACAATTTGTCCAAGTCAGACGTAAACGGGCCCTGCTAAGATTGGCTGAACGAGGAGTGTCAGATTATTTCCACTATGGTTATTTTGGCCTGTTAGGGACTGGATCTGATGTTCCTAAAGAGGAAGCCTCAATGCTGGGTTGTGTCACTTACAAACCCAATTATAGACAGCGGCGAACCCTTCCCACGTCTGAGTTCCTGCATTCAGCAACGCCTACATTTATATATATTTGTTGTTTTAAAATGTAGAATCACTTGATGTGTTTGTTTGGCCCATCCTCGTCTGGTGGCGCGGCTGGGTGGATCACTGGGCCAGGCTGTCCACCTGCAGTCTGAACAACGGCCTTGTTTATTCTTTGCAGAGGAATTCTATGAGGAATGTGTCCGGTCGTACCGGGTCTCCCCTGCTCCTTTAGGCTGCTGCAGGTCCGTAACCCACCGCAGTCAGGCGTACAACGTGGGGCTGTCGACACCCCCCGAGTCCCCCACCGTCCACATCTGACCCTACCCTAATCTACCCTAATCTACTCTTCCTCCGGTCCAGGTGATGAAGGTGAGCGGCGAGAAGGAGCGTGCGTCGCTGCGGCTGGTGGCGGTCCTGGCCAACACGGGCTGCGTTGACGCTGTGTGCCAGCAAATGGCGTCCTACCCGCAGTACCTGGAGAGCTTCCTCCACCTCCAGCACTACATCCTCCTGATGGACGGGCCCCTCCCCCTGCCCTACCGACACTATATAGCCACCATGGTAAACGACTATGTGCTGCACGGTTGCTTTAACATGCACAGACATGCGGTCCACCCACACGGACACAACTGTACACACACACACACCTCAAACTACACACACAGAGACATCTCAAACCACACACACCCCTCAAACCACCCACACACACTGACACAAGCACAGTCAAGAGGACTGTGGAAAATTCTGTTGCTGCTTTAGTGCTGCTATTTAGGTCATATCTCTCACATATCTCCTGCCTCACTCCACCCATACACCATCCCCCCCTCCACCCATACACCACCCCTTACCACTCATACACCACCCCCCATCCACCAGTCCCCTCCACCCATACACCACCTTTTATCCACCCATACACCACCACCCCCCATCCACCCATACACCACTCCCCTCCACCCATACACCACCCTTTATCCACCCATACACCATACCCCTCCACCCATACACCGCCCCTCCACCCATACACTCCCTTCTCCACCCAAACTCCCCCTTTCTCCTATCTTACCCCCCATGTCCTCTAACCCCCAGGCTGCGGCACGTCATCACTGTGGGTACCTGGTGTCCCTGCACTCCTCCCAGTTTCTCAAGGTGGGGGGGGACCCCCAGTGGCTGAGGGGTCTGCAGTGCGCCCCGCTTCGCCTCCGCCACCTCGACCAACTCAACAAGGTGTTGGCCCACCAGCCCTGGCTCACGGCCCCCTCGCACATTCAGGTAGAGTCGGGATTCGGTGGACCTTGATTGGCCCTAAGCTCGATTGGTGGAGCTTGATTGGTTTGGCAGGTGGCCCATTGTCTTTTGCGTCTGTCCCCCCAGGCGCTGCTGAAGATGGGGGAGCAATGCTGGTCTCTGGCTGAGCTGGTCCAGGCTGTGGTGCTACTAGCCCATTGCCACTCTCTCGCTAGCTTCGTGTATGGTATGGGGGCTGACTCTGACCCCACACCCCTCCCCAGGGCAGCCAATGGCACGCCCCCGGGCTACAGCCTCTCTGACGCCGCCAACGGCAACTTCACCCCGCCTCCGCCCCTCACCGCGCCCCCGGAACAAAGCGTGCATCGCAGACGGGTAGGTGTCTCCTCCGAACAGACAGTCAGTTGCCTGACTGACATGTTGCTGGACACGGTCACATGACAAGCACACATGACAAGGTCACATGCTGTGTTGTCTCTCCTCATCCCAACAGTCTCTGAGCTCCAGCTGTGAGGGGGTGTGTCCGAGCAAGAGGAGAGAGGAGGGTTTCGTAAACACAAAGACTGCCCAGCAAACAGGTGCACACACACACACGTCAGCCTGTCTCCACTCGCCCTCACACACACACACACACTTAACATTCCCCACTCGCAGGTACACACACACATCAGCCTGTCTCCACTCAACCTCACACACACACACACACACACCTAGCTTTCCCAACTCATATAAACCCAAATTGTGAGGCCCACAGTGCCAAATGATTGCTAACTGATGGTTACCCCTGACCTCATCCATATTAACCCTCTCACTGCCAGACTTCATCCGTATTAACCCTCTCACTGACAAACTTCATCCGTATTAACCCTCTCACTGCCTCACTTGATCCATATTAACCCTCTCCCTGTCATCTCAGAGGTGGAAGATGATGAGGAACTGTTAAACTGTGCGGACGCCTCTCGTTTCATAACTGACCCAGAGTTCGGCTACCAGGAGTTTGCCCGGAGAGAGGAAGACCACTTTCAAGTGTTCTGGGTGCAGGTAAAGAGTGCCTGTGTTTTATAGTGTGATGAGCTATGTGACCCTCCCTGTGGGAGGTGATTGGCGCCATCTGCTGTACACTATATAGACTGCAGCATGGTTCTGCACAAGATACAGTTAGCGGAGCTGCCTCGGGAACCAGTCATAGAACTTGTTCAAGTCTGTTTTCAAGTCTGTCTGATGGGGTGTGTGTTGTGTATGTTCAGGACTACTCCTGGGACGACCATGGCTTCTCACTGGTCAACCGGCTCTACTCAGACATTGGGCACAAGCTGGACGAGCGTTTCCGCAGGGTAATGGACCTCCCATCGACCCACAGTCCGGACCTGAACAGAGCCATCTGGAACTACATACACTGCATGTTAGGGATCAGGTGAGGCACACTAACAGTTTTCATACAGACACCAGACCAAAAAGTATCCCTCTGTGTGATAATCCAATCCCTCTGAGCGGTTTGTAATCCCTCTGAGCGGTTGGCAATCCCTCTGAGCGGTTTGTAAGCCCTCTGAGCGGTTGGTAATCCCTCTGAGCGGTTGGTAATCCCTCTGAGCGGTTGGTAATCCCTCTGAGCGGTTGGCAATCCCTCTGAGCGGTTGGCAATCTCTCTGAATGGTTGGCAATCTCTTTGAGCGGTTGGCAATCCCTCTGAGCGGTTGGCAATCCCTCTGAGCGGTTGGCAATCCCTCTGAGCGGTTGGCAATCCCTCTGAGCGGTTGGTAATCCCATTGATCTGTCGATAATTCCTCTGACGTTTTTGTGTGTGTGTGTGTGTGTGTGTAGGTACGACGATTACAACTACGGGGAGATCAACAAGCTGATGGAGAAGGATCTGAAGCTCTACATTAAATCTGTGGCCTGCTACCCTGATGCCACCAAGACCCCACGGTGTCCCGTCCCCTGGTCAACCCTCAAACCTTCTGAGAGGGTAGGAGCCCCGCCCAAACGCCAGTTAGGCCCCGCCCAAACGCCTGTTAGATCTACGTATTTTTAACCTTTAGGCAAATAGTTGCTAATAATATTCATGTAGATTTGCACCGGTGAAAGAGTGAGTCAGGGTATGAGGCTTCTTCAGTGTTCATTCAGCAGTCATAGTGCTTCCAGATGGCACAATCACATCTTATCTTACCACATCTTCCATTCCCTGTGCCTCTAAGGAACTACTATCAGTTTTACACTCCCCGACACCCTGCTTGATCCTGATCATTTGTGCTTCTCTTATCACCCCCGGCCTCTCCCCCCCCATCTCTCCTCCGTCTCAGGTCCATGTGAACCTCCTGGTAATGGAGGCCCGGCTACAGGCGGAGCTTCTGTATGCCCTGAGAGCCATCACCCAGTACATGATAGCCTAGATCGTTCAGCGTGGGAGAGGAGGACCCTCACAGTTGCCAGTGGTACATTAAAGTCCGGGCTGGACGGGCCAGAGTGGAGGGGGCCAGAGTGGAGGGGGCCAGAGTGGAGGGGGCCAGGGTGGAGGGGGCCAGGTTGGCGCTCCCTGAGGAAGAGGAGCAACGGCCAGCTATGACGAAGAGCAGCAGCATGCAATGCGGTCATATCCTGCAAAATCCTGTGGTGTTTTCCCCATTTTGAAACCAGGACGTGTGTGATGACACAGTTGTCGGAGCTCTGTTCGTGTGTCTTTTTTCCTTTCTCCACTCTGCCTCTGGTCTTTATGGTTAATGTGCAATTATATAACGATTATAATAGATTTTCTTTTAAATGTGTTGTTTGTCTCAATTCTGATGACTGTGATGAAAGCAGATGAACATGTAGCAAGGAGATATGTAACCCCACCATGGTTTGTGATCATTTTCGTCTCTGACTTTGCATTTGTGCAATGTTTTTGTCCTCTTTCTTTGGAATTGAAGGAATGTTCTAGGCAGAGGAGGCCATCCGTTGGTCACCGTGTGTGTAGGTCAGGTGGTCAGAGTGATGGACCGTTGTTCATTGTAACTCTTCGCATTTGGATTAAAAAGTAAAGAACAAAAAAACAGAACACTTTAAGACGATATCACAAAACGATACTTTTTTAAAAGCACTTTTAATAATATTTTTTGAAGAAAAATCAAGCTCAGTAGGCACAGAGACCCTTGTTGGTCGAAGTCCTTTCTGTCCACTGGATGTTGCCTAACAGACAGGATCCCACGGCTGCTCCTGGAGTCCCATCTGTTATCAAACCAGCTGGTCCCTCCTACAGCCGCCCCATAACCCCCGTCTTCTGGCGTCGAGGCGCGTGGAGCCGTGCAGGGGCCAACAGGCTTCCAATGGATGCTTTGGGCCCCGATCTAACCTGACCCGGAAGAACTCATAGCCACCGTCAGTATCTCAGATTAATGCGCAATTGTCCGGACTACATAGAGAGAAGGTATTTCTTAACCAAAATACACACAAGGAGGAGGCCAAAGTAATATTTTTTTGAGTCGAGAATAAGCTCTGCCTTGTGACTGTCGGTTCCTATACTGAGATCCTCTGGCATAGATCAAATGTAGGAAGTACCTCACCCACCCCTAGACCTACAGACATGCACTTCAGTGGTCGTTGAAGTCAGCTGCACTATGAACTGGAACACTGCAACGGAAGCGTGTCCAGAAGCGGCCTGCACTGGGGTTGAGTTGCTGTTAATAAGCAGATGCTGCAACAGATGTCGTTACAAGGTCATACGTTGTCCTTGATTGTATGCATTTGAATAGTAGGTTTGTCTTTTTCAATTATTTATTTTGTGAGCTTCTTGACCTGTAATGAAATATGCTGGTTCGTGGTACAACTTTGCAGAACTTTGCGAATAAGCCCAAATCAATAAAAAATAATTTTATTTTTTTTCTTTACACTTGAACTTTGCATCACGGTGACTGTTGTTTCTGTATTTGCTGCTATTATCCTGCCTGTTGTACTGAAACATGAATACTTCAGAGGCAGTGAGCTGGGAGACACGTATAATGGTCTGGACCGATGGAGAGACAAACAGACAGAAGCAACAGAAACAAAAATCTTTTTTTCGCACCATCGCCAAACTGAACAGGGTTTGCGTGGACGGACTTGACCACCCTGGACTTAGTGTGGGATTTTGGAGGAACGTTCCCCATCTCTGTCCTCTGAAACAGTGTTCTGTGGCCCGTACGGAACGCCCAGTGAATCACCACTGGACACACGCCGTGCCGTGGCTTGTCGTTTCCCCGGAGCATCGGCTGATGCCCGCGTGTTTCCGTCTGAGGCTGTCTGACGCAGCGACGGAGACAATGACACAGATGGATGTTACAGTTTTTCAATATTTACCACGTAAATGAATGGACAATGAAATAAACAAAAAAGAAATCAAACATGTGAATCCTGCCTCCCAAAACAAACATGTGGAAATGTGAGACTTATTTTTTCTATAAAGATGTTCTAGTAAGTGTGTCATTTATTGACTGGGATTCCTTGGGGAGGGCTTTTAGTATGTGCAATTAGGGACGTGGCTACTTAGTGAAATAATTTGCTAAACAAACCTGCTTATTTATACCTTTATAACATGGAAATATAACAATGGGAAAAATGTGTACATCAAACAGAGTGTGGGGGGAAAGGAACTTGTAGGGAAACATTCGAAGGATGGTGGACTGAGGGAACAGCCTGGGTTTGACCTCGTCACCACTTAATGAAGAAGTCTGCAATGAAGCCATGGTGCTTTTGGGCAGTATAGTACCAAGCGTCGTGTTTGGACCAGATCATTTGGGGTGGATACTTCCTTTGAGAACGCCCATTTCTGAAGTCAGAGTGAGTTTAGGGGCTAGCCGACTCGCCTGATAAGTGACAGGATGAAAGATGAATTACTGAGTTTTGGCTTTGGCTTATTACAACCAACATTTCACCTCTGCCAGACAACCCGTCCCACAAATTTCAAAAGAGGCCTAAATAATTCATAGGATCATGTAGGATCCCCTGTGTGTATGCATTGTTCAGGTCTCCCCTGTTGAAAGCATGATTAAAACATGTTAGCTGCTATTGGATAACCTTTGACCATGTCACTGCATTAACGAGTCCCAGGCGTCTCTGGAGGTGCATTTGAGAATCCTTTCTCTATACACCTACGCCCCCTAGTGGCTAGTTGCTAATGATTGAAACACCGAAAAAACTGCACGCTTATAGGCCTACGTCACGACTTTATATTCTCTTATACCATTACGTTCGTAAATCTGGAATATGACTCCTGGCAAACCGACAAAACGTTAGCACACAGAAAAATGACTCATGCCAAATAAGTTAAAACAGATTACGTTTATTTCCACTTTCCAGAACTGCATTCAATATGATCTCTGGCTGACTTTACAATATGTAAAGTGAGATTGGGAGGTGACAGACTATAAAAATGAATCAAAAGTAATCAACAAATATCGGCAATACACAACTCGTCATCCCCAAACAACAAACCCCCACCCACCCCCTTAAAAAAATGCAAAAAGGTACTTAAACCTGTCCATCTACTAAAATACTGTATCATCAAAATGGGGGGAATTTTTTATTTCAAAATAACAAAATATTTATCCTATGAAACTGCGTATTAAAGACATTGAAGAAAACTATAAAAAGAGGAATAACAGGAAATGGGGGATACAAAGCCAAAAGGCCGTAATTGCGGTTGAACATCAGGGGAACTCCAGCGCAGCGTTCAAGACATGGCCTGTCAAACAACGTCTTTGAGAAGGCCGTCAAGCGCAACCTCCGCTTTAAATACACCGACGCGTTACTTTCAGTCAACCTAACGAACCCAGTTACACCGCCGCCCGACAATGACACACCTGCTTCCATTCCGTCACTCCAGTTCAACAGTCGCATAATCCCAGGATGCACCGGGGCTGGATGTATTTCAAACACCTGGTGGATTATCATAATGTTTTGACTCAATCACAGCAGCCAAATTGATTATCTTGGATTAGTTTAGATTTCAGGATGAATAAAATACCTAAAATTACACAATATTAACTTATTTTATTAGCTATTTTAAGTGACAATGTTTGGGGGATCACAATATATATATATATATATATATATATGTATATAACAAAATGAAAAATAAGATTTATTTTTTTAACTAATCACAAACTGTGTACTCAATACATCCTTGCGCTGCATAAGAATTAATCAAGGCCTGAATTAATCTACATATGCACCAATGCTTTATGGCCCTCAGGTGTGTCATAAATGACAACTAGCACCGATCAATAGAAAAATCTCTTGTTAGAAAGTGACAGCTAATGTATTCACATAGTTACAGTGAAACTATTAATGACGAAGTCTGACTATCTCTAGGATGCATTCCGGAGGAAAATCTGGTCAGCCCAAAAAAAAAAATACATATAATTACAAACTTCCGCCTAACACAAAACACATCTGGAAAAGAAAAAACAAACATGAAAAAGGACATCTATGACATGCTATAGTGTTCCATATGGGTAGTTAAACAGCTTTAAACAAGACTGGCATTATAAAATACATGATTCAAAGTGTCTTGTATATGTCTGTCTCATCAAGTAAAATTATAATTAAAACTTTTTTTGTTTAACATGTTAATTGAAGGTGGCAAGAATCCAAGACAGTCATCAAGTATACCTTGGTCAGGAAAACAGGCTGTTTGTTTCCAGTCTTGTGGTTTAACAAAGAAAATCACCTTAGATATCATCACCACCTTAAAGCTGGGAGCAATACTTTCTACACAAAAGTTTGGACGTTTTTAAATACTAATAATACTATAAATTCTTAAAGAATATAACACGTTCTTTGAGCTCAGAGTTTAAAGGTTGTATCAGAAGTACAAATATGAGTTTGTTGTAAACAATGTAAATGTACATAAGCAGTTCAAACTATCATTTCAGCCCTTTCTTTGATTGCTCTATGACACAGAGTAGTTATATTTCAAACCCATTCCTAAAATTTTCCAAAACACAGATTGGATGACCACTTTGTCAGGATTTAGGACCCCAGCTTTAAGGGAGATATTTTCCATTATTCTATTTGAATAACCCTAAGAGTAACTGTGTATTTCAATTTCATAAAAGTCAACTCAAATAATTCATTTTGAAAAAAGTTACACTGGTTCACACATTTCACCCGCCTCACCTGCTTGTCATTAGTTAAAGGAGAATTGTGCTTTACTACAACCAAATCTCTTTAATATAAATGGACATGAGATGGTTCTGCAGTCGTTTTTATGGCCAATGCACATGTTTTCGAGAAATATACCTCCAATTGACTGCCTTATCCTGGTGAAAACATAAATAATTTTCCTTTTTAAAACTGTGAAGCTCTTAGTAATGAGCGGCAGGCCTTCAGAAGTTCGGCACGTAAAATTGGGTAACTGCCAACTTGCAATGTTATATCCCATTCGGTTGTGACTAGAGCAATAGTTCTCAGTCCATTCTAGCAGCCGGCTACATGGAAAATGGAACAGCTGGATGGACCAAACAGCTTATAACGTTTAACATAACATTGCAAGCAAAGCATGCAACAACACATATTTGTAATGCATTGCGTTAAATGCGAGCGGATTCATTTAATGTTCGCATTTGTTCAGGTTTTTTTGGGAGCTTCCATATTGCACCGTCACAAAAGTTAAGTTACTGAAAAACAAATTGCTACCAAAAAAAGAAGTGTTGGGACCTTTTTATAACATACCATTTAAATCAAGAAGTGATTTGGTTGTCTCCCAAAAACAAATAAAAATGAATCCTTTAAAATGTCAGATTTCTTTGAACAGGCGCAACTAAGCAAGCCGATCTACTCTGAAATACTTCCTGTTCTAAGCACCCAGTCATCCGCCTTGCAGCTATTAGTGTTCCTTTGGTTATGTATAAAATCTACATGCATTTCATCTTTTACAAAAATAAAAGAATATATAGAAAATGACCGTTAAAATGATCTAAAATTATTTTCTCCAATTACAAAAAATGTCTGATTATTAATATATTCATATCTGTTAATATTTCATGTATAACCTCCATCTAAATTGTATATTAAACTATAGTCAAATACTCTTTTTTTTTTTCCTTTTTCTTTTTCTACTTCTCACACATCGTACTCAAGACTGTTAGTATGTATAACAAAGTGTATTTAGTGAGAAAACTATTCTCACCTGAAGCCCTGGGTTTCCTCGTATGAGGGGATACAACATTTAGCAGAACCCTTCAAGAGGAGATCTTAACAATATCCTTCAAGATTTCTATCTGGTTTTCCTGACTGATCTGCATAGCATGCGTACAACCGCCCCCCCCGGTGACAATATTCAACTTAAGAGTGTGTGAGCCACAGGACAGTAACCCCCACCCCCTGGGTACCTTAGCCAATCTGGCCCCACAAAACCTTCCAGCAGCCATCCCAGCAGTGGAGACTCACTGAGTGACATAACACTTAGCCAACCAAATCAATGGTCGGGAAATAAAATTAGCTAATTACCTTTGAATGCCCCCTTTAAAAAAAAAGAAAAAAAAAAGTTTGACATTTCTTCATTTTGTTAATTGTAAATGTACATAAAATAAGTGTGGGAGGAAAACGAAAGTGATTTCCACTCTGCTCTTTAGCACATACTGAGCAGATTCATTAATGCCAAATTGTAGTTATTGCAAAATATTCAATTAGAACCGCAAGTTATTCTGCAGCCTCTGTTTCTCCGCAGAGACAAAGACGAGCATCGTACCACCAAACGCGCTAAGCTAAATTTGGCCAACAAGGAAGTGTACAGTCATGCACCCTCTGCCTCATCTGGAGCAAGTTACCATTTCAGCCAACATCCAGCTGCATCATCTCAATCTCTTCCATGGGAAAAGTCCAGAGGAGTGTGTAAAATCTGCTCCCCCACGAAGACGCAGAAGCTTCTTTTCTTGTCAAAGATGGTGATGTTGTTAATCAACAATGTCAAAAACACTGGCTATTTTCTTTTTCTGTGTACTCTCCACTCCACCTTCAGAATCAAAGACAACAAATAGGTGTCCTAACCCTAAAACTACATGGGTAAACTTACTGAGGTAAGTTACAGTTGTTAGCTGTGCCATTATGCCAGAAAACACTCCAAAAATACCCCAAAAACGTTCCAAGCGTGGGAAGTCTAGTGCATTGTTAATCCCCTAACTGTCCACTCAGATAGGCACGTGACGTCAATGTCAGAGGTCCAAGGGAAACTCGAAAGTACAAAAAAAATATATATATATATTAAAATAAATTGCCTGCGATCTCCAGTCAGTTATGAGATGAAGAACATTATGCACCAGGTTATGTTCTCAGTTTCAGGTTCTCCTTTCTTTGAGATGGAAATCCTTACTTGCCACAATAAGGCAAAGATGGTTTCCAAGTTGGTAGTTCGTGATTAATCTCCGGCACAAAGCACAAGATACAGGAAGTGAGTTACTGAGAGGGGGAAAACAGAGGGATGGACGTAGCTGTGTGGCATAGCTGTAGAGGGCCAAACTGCTAGAAGGGTAAAACCCACATCGCAAGGGCTGCTGGGAAGTTAGCTGGGAACCCAATTATGGGCGGAGCTCTGTGTGGTTGAAGGGCCAGAGTAGCTTTGCCCGCTTTGCATTATGGGGTCAAAGTTGAAATCAATGCCCTCTCCATCCATGAGATCGCTGTTGATGATGTAGTCCACATCGCAGTCCAGGTTCTCCGTGAACATGTCCATGTCCAAGTCAGTGGGCAACCGTTCTTGACTGGGCAGAAAGCCGCCCGGTGTCCCGAACTGGCCCATCCCCTGCAGACCCCCTCCGGCACCGCCGTGATGAGGCCCCAGGCCCGGCAGCTGCGCATGCTGGGCCTTGAGGGCCGAGAGCTGAGCAGAGTCCTGGGCCATGCCCGACAGGATCATGCCCAGGCCCAGCTGTGGGTGCTGCTGGTGGTGGTGCTGCATTCCCATGGGCGCCACGCTGTTGGGCTCCAGTCCCTTCCCCAGCAGCGGCCCGGGCTTTGGCCCCCCCATCCCCATCATGCCCCTGCCGCCCGGGCTGGGCATCAGCGGGTCCACGTGGGTCATCATGACGTCGCTGGGAGGCGGGGAGTCGGATGTGAGCAGCGCCTCCAGACTGGAGGGCACGTGGGCGCCATAGTGCCCCACCCCACCCCGGGAGCCTGCGGCAGGTACGGGGTTGAACAGGGAGTTGCCGTAGTTGGGGGCTTTGTTGCTGTTGCCACACTGGCCGCCCGGCAGCTGAGCCCCGGCCTGGTTCGGCGGCCCGGGGAGAGGTTGGGCCGGCTGCAGCCGAGGGAAGGAGGGGAACCCGGAGGCCCTCGGCAGCAGGGTGGAGGCGGATGGCAGGGGGGTGGACGGAGCCGTGGGGGCCGTGCTGGGGCTGGACCCGCCCCGCTGCCCCGTCATCAGGGTGAGGCCGTCGATCAGGTCCAGCTCCTCCATCAGGGTTTCGGGGAGGGAGGTGGGCAGGTTGCCCGTCGAGTAGCCCAGCAGGCCCTCCTCGGGCAGGTCGTCCTCGTCCTCCTGGCCGGGCGCGATGGGGGACAGCCGGCCGCTCAGGGTGCTGGCGTTGGAGCTGGTGCGCGGGCGGAAGCTGGTCCACATCTCCGGGTCGTCCAGGCTTCCGCGGGGGCTGCCGCTGTTCACCCCCCACTTGGGGAACTGCTGGGACGAGCCGGGGCTGTCCGCGCCCCCGTCCGGGTCCCCGCCCGCCGCCGCCTTCTTGGTCTGCTTGGCCCGCATGCGGCTCTTCAGCAGCTTGCTGCTGTTGTCCATGGAGGCGGCGCGCCGCCGGGGGGCCTTGCCCGTCTTGCCCCCCTCGGGGTTCAGCATCCACCACGAGCTCTTGCCCGTCGACTCGTTGTGGACCCTCAGGAACTTGTTGTGCAGCGACAAATTGTGGCGGATTGAATTCTGAGGAAGAGGGCGGGGGGAAAAGGGGGGAGGTTAGTTCCACACCGCTCTGTTCCGGTCACCGCTCAGGCTCTGGGCGACATGGGAAAACACTACATTGAAAAGGCGGGTGTTTTACCTTCCACCCTGCTGAGCTGTTGCTGTCTCCTTTGTCTTTGAAGTACGGCACCGTTTTCACCATCCAGTCGTAGATCTGTGCCAAGGTCAGGCGCTTCTCCGGCGAGTTCTCGATGGCCTGACTAATCAGGTCCGCGTACGACTGGTTCCCCCATGCGTTGCGCCGAGAAGACCCTTTACGGGGGGTGGCTCCTCCCACTCCAGCTACAGCTCCTCCCTCGGAGACCACAGCCTTCTCAGGCTCTGATATGATTTGCCGCTGCTCCTGCTTGTCTTCGTCCGCAGGCGGGGTCCCGGCAGCAGATTCAGGGCCGTCCGCCCCCTCGGGTTTGACAGCTGAGATGTCGGGTCTGGGGAGGGGCCATGTACATGACCTAGGTCTGCTTTGAGGCTCAAAATCTGGGTCAATCACTGGCGCCTTTGAGTCCTCCATTGTAAGGTTTTGTTCAGAGATTTTCCTCAAAAAATGTAATGTTTTTTTGCTAACCCTTCTTATATATCCAAAATGTACACAACTACAAGATAATATTAAAATATAATGACACAAAATAATAAATAATGGTGAGACTGAAATATGGGGGAAAGGAAAATTTCTAGAGGTCGGTTGAACAGGACAAATCAGAATCTGGGCCTGTTGTTATAGACAAGGAGCCTATATTTTATATTGGGCTAGATTGTCTAAATGAATGATTGTACAACCAAAAGTTAAATGTAAACTCACCTATCCAAACAGAAACAAAAAAATTATATATTCCTTCCCCTACTCAGAGAACTAATAGAAGGGAGACGCAATAATCTGGATACACCAATATAGCGGCAGTTAATCCCGAGATTGGAGATTAGGGGACCCGAATAATCTCCTTAATAGTAACTATCATAAACCTTCCGATTTACATAGAGTAAATAGGACCGGGTGAGGGTTCCTTTGTGTGAAAGAACAAAGGAGAGCAAGGGAGTAATGTACGACAAAACATCTGGATTGCAATTAGAAACCAATGTGATTGATGGCCCACGTAACGTGTTATAAGAGAAAAACGACGCATTATACAAAACAATAAAAAGTTTGTCAATTTTCTAGTATTTGTTTGCTGATGTTATTTTAAACAGACGCGATGTTCCCAAACTGTAGCTTTAAAAGTATAACAAATTATAACATTCGAAATACAATTGTAAATGAAAATGTATTAAATTGTACCATTAATAAAACGTAACTAGTCGCCCTGAAAAGCATGTAGCTTTACAAAGAACCAAGAAATAAGGATTACCACAGTGGGTCACTATTACAAAATACCGAATAGGTTTACGATGTCCGGTCTGCACTAGTAAACAAAGTGCACACTCGTTCCTCCGCAAGAAAAAAAATAACGATTTAATAGAATACTAGAGCCAATATAACAATAGTTAAAAAACGTGATTTATACGTATATATGAATCGGAATTTAGGAAACCACAGCTAATTGATAACAGAATACTCAATACATCTGGACTGTTCTCCGTGAATCACGGATCTTCTGGCAGTAAAATAATCAATGTTTCAAGTTAATTGTATTATCTAACTAAACAAATTTAACACAATAACGGCTGTAAATAAGTGAACAGTACGTAGGATGTGGTTTCTTTGGCTACCGCATAAACGTAAGATACGTTTTTGAGTTGACTGAAAATAATAAATGTTGAGAGCAAAACCTTATTGAACCGATTGATCATGGTGTTCTGCAGCAAAGAGTGAGGAAGTAATTCGATCAGAAAGTCCGATTTTCTGGTTCAGGCTTTTACGCTACTCCACATTGTGGGTACGCGCGTGTCACCATCTGCCATGTTTCTCCACACGCAGCTGCGGCGGCAGATACAGCGGCGGCACGATGCAGGCGCGGAAGCAAACCTCTAGAATGTCCTTTAACTCCAATCAGTCGCTGTCCTGCTGGTACTTTGACGTACAGTTCGTAATCCAGGGTTTCTTGAAGTTTAGTCGTAACGTTTCACATCGGCTGCATTCTCAAACACACCAAACGTAGTTGTAAAAATAGCGTGATAGCCACCTAGCTGGCTAACTCCAGTTATTTCGGAGTTTAGAAATCCTGTCAAAAGTAGAGAAAAATGCTTCTGTATGTTCCTTTTGAATTTGTCCTATTTCAGAAATTAGTTTTGCTCAACTTGTGGCTATTCTGGTGGTCTAAATATTCATTCATCGTAGATCTTTTTTGTTTTGTTTTGACTCGAGGCGAAGACTCCCTTCTGACGTCTGTTTACCACTGCCAGACAATGTGTATTGCCCATGCGTCAAGAGGATTGCCGGGAAATGCAGTCAGTCATGTGACAATCGCTAGGGTAAACAGCGTACGACTTGCGAGCTAAATAGGTACTTGGGTGCTGAAAATCTGGGTTATGTAACGTTTCCTAAAGAGTACACACCAACACAACTAAGCCTTGGATGGAAAGTTACCCAATAAAGATCTTAAATCTGCCCAAGTAGGCTGACTTCTAGGCCATAGTAGATATTCATCTCCAAAAGTTTTGAACCAAACCAATACATGTAACTATAATACGTTTTTGCACAGACAATATACATCTAATATTTGTAGGCAAGGAAGTCTGTAAAGACTAATTAGTTTATTAGAGCCCAGACATGACTAAATTGTTACTACAATAATTCTCAAGAACTACAATCCCCAGCGTATTTTAGAACTTTTTTTCGGGAGTGGTTGGCAAATACTGCGAGTGATGCAACAGGGGGGCCAGTATTCTGTTCTGGAAACATGCTTACTGTGCCCAGAGGACACTTTAGGTACCCATGTGTCGCCCCCTGGAAGGAACACATCCGTATAAGACCGGAATTGATTTCCATAAGATAACACCCCCCCCCACGGGACCTCCAAATTTTTGAAGGTTATGATAAAACCTACATTCAATTTTAATGTGGCATGAATACAACCAATATGTTGTTCTCTAGTTGGTAAACAATGTCCTTGAAAAGTAAATTAGCTCCTCAGTCCAAGACATCAACAAAATAAAAGAAACGTCAAGAACAATCAATACCGGTGATGGTAAAGTACTATTAAGTATATAGTACACCAGTATTCCAGTATTGGGACACACAATCGCATCATAACATTAACAATGATAATTTAGTAACATCTCCAACAACGTCTCGTTGGATTGTACAGTAAGCCCACGAGCCATCTATGGAGATGTTAGAAAATACCAACTTTAAAACCCCCTATTGAGATTTATCACATTATATATATATCTTGCCACAGTTGATAGTGGCTCCTCAATTTTGTGTTTTCACTGCGGCTTTTACATAGACAATCGTTTTTTTCATAAAGTTATTTCATATCGCTTAAGGTAAAGGCATGAGCAAATAAGAGAAATAGTCGATGCCTCCTGCCCCTTGCAACAAATTCTGAAAGGGGGTCTTTGGGTAATTTCACCATACATTTTTCCTTATGGGATATTCAGATCTACTTCAAATATGGTCTTTGTTACGTTGAGGATTACCCCGCCTCTGCGTTTTGGTGTTTGTATACATGTTTTCATCACAGGGGATCGTTTGTATTACAAACATACTGGCAAAATATGGGCAGAGATGTTTGATATAATTCAGGTTTTCATATAGATATAGAACGGTGGAATATCAAAAAAAGGCACTTTCAAAGTTCGCAGCAATGTGTTTTGAGATTGTGATGCGTCACTTTTTCATCTCACCTCCGTACCATTGCAATTGTCCAGCTCTTCTTGTTTGATTTTTTTGTATTGACAGAAGTTTATCTACTCTCTGTAAGTATTAAACAGCACACCCTGCTGGCAAAAAACAGTCTGTGCACTTTGATAGGACAAGCAAAACAGCTCCCATGTCTTAAAGTATAATTAAATTATGCCAATAATGGAGTGGCCAGCAGTCACCGGATCTCAACCCTACTGAACTGTTGTGGGAGCAGCTTGACCGCATGGTACATAAGAAGTGCCCATCAAGCCAATCCAATTTGTGGGAGGTGCTTCAGGGAGCATGGGGTGAAATCTTTTCAGATTACCTCAATAAATTGGCAATTAGAATGTCAACGATCTGCAAAGTTGTAATTGCTGCAAATTGAGCAAATCTTAAAGGACAATTATTATTTAAATTGAAAAGCATTATTCTAACCTTGTCAATGACTATATTTTCTATTAATTTTGCTATATTTCCTATTAAATAATTTAATGTAAGTTTTTATGGAAAACAAGGACAATCTAAGTGACCCAAAACTTCTAAACGGTAGTGTATTTATCTAGATAAATCTACTGGTCAAAATCATTTAATTATAAGAGGACAGAACGTCACCCAGAAGCACGTAAATCATGTTTTAAAAACGCTGTATACTAACGTATACCAGACATTTTTACAATGCAAAAGGATTGTTCGTTTTGTCAATTTATTTAGGTGTTTCATTCTCTTCTGCTATTGGTGGAAGAAGAACCCTCTGTCCAGAGCCATCGCTCTACGGCTCTGCCTCTGTCTGGCTCGAGAGACAGTGAAGTTCCTCTGCTTTGATTGGCTGCGAAACAAATACCGTCGCAGTTTATGGTCTTTAGATTAGCATCTGCAGAAACAAAAACATGTCGGATCCTACGGTTGCAGACACTCGTCGATTAAACTCTAAACCGCAGGATCTAACAGATGCATATGGCCCCCCAAGCAATTTTCTTGAAATCGATGTTTATGATCCACAAACAGTTGGAGTTGGGCGGAACCGATTCACCACCTATCAAGTGCGAATGCGGGTGAGTCTTTTAGGTACTACTTGCCAGCAGTGTTGAAATCGAGACCGGTGATTTTGACTGGGCCTAGTTTAGGTGACGCTTGTCTCTTCCTCTTCCCTCGAGATACTTAATGTTTTGTTGTTTCAAATGTTTAGTCCTTAATTTGAGATCTTGAATTGTCCAAATGTGTGATGCAGTTTAATAAGTAGCTAGGCGAAGATCAAATAGCCAATTTGCTCACTTGCTATAATAGCACCGCTGTTGTTACTGATTACTTTTTTAATGGATTGTCTGGCAACATTGGCTAGCAGAGTTTCTAATAGGCAATTTAATGGCCAACGGACTACAGTATACTGCAGTACATTTGACACTTTAGGACCTTTTCAAATATTAATATGTACAATAGGCTTTCTGTTCAAACCAGAAGAAAGTCCTGCACGGCCTGGGAACACCAAGGGCTATGACCTGCATGATAAGATATTACTTGGCCAGCTAACATTCAACTACACAAGTTATCAGTAATCAGTAGCCATACACTGGTTTATTAAACACCACAAACACATGCACACACGCACACAAACAGAGACACACCAGGCAGTCAGAGCTATTTATTTGTAAAGCGTTGCACCAGTGACATTAGACCAGGTCAAGAGTGTGTTATTAAGGATAGGATTAAGGATTTATTAACTGTCCTGTTTTCACATGTAGACAAACCTGCCCATCTTCAAACTAAAGGACTCTGTGGTGCGAAGAAGGTACAGCGATTTTGAATGGCTAAAAAACGAGTTGGAAAGAGACAGTAAGGTCAGTTTGAACGGCATAACTGTTTCTATGTACATCACACCAGTATAATTACAATTTCCAGATGCATTCTATATAACATCATCCAATGCAGTTGTATATATTTATATAACGGGTAGTTTGAATCCTGAATGCTAATTGGCTGATCACAGGGGTTTGATATAAGGCCAATGTTCTATTTTACTAATCTAGTTTATAGGAAGAATCCCCAGAAATACTTCATTTTCTCACTAGTTATATTTTTATGTGGGTATTCTATAATATACCCATGAACCTACCAGTGGTGTTTCAACCAAACATTACAGGTCAGAGGCTTGATAAACTGCGTTCCTTTTCAGTTATCGTGGGAGGACCACCCAAAATCACGTGACTCCTTCCATTATTTTATCATCCCATATATCATGATTTTCCTTTTACACAACATTATTTTACTGTGGATGGAAACGGTTGTTGATCTTTTGGAATATGAATGTCTTTCTGTGTGACAGACTAAATTAATTTACCCAAAATTTACTTTTTCTACAGATCGTGGTCCCTCCTCTTCCAGGTAAAGCTTTAAAGAGACAGCTGCCCTTCCGAGGAGACGAAGGTATCTTTGAGGAGGCCTTCATTGAGGAGCGGAGGGTGGGCTTGGAGCAGTTCATTAACAGGTTGGAGTACTTTCTGGCTAATATTTAAATCTGGATGTCTCTCTTTCAGAGCATCATCAAATCAAGGCCCAGCCATCTGCGTTCTGGCTCTGCTAATATAGTCCATTATAACTGTTCATTACGTGAAACTGGCCTCTTTGTCCCCTGTCTGCAGGCTTGCCGGTCATCCCCTGGCCCAGAACGAGCGCTGTCTCCACATGTTCCTCCAGGATGAGTCCATAGACCGGAACTACATTCCTGGAAAAGTACGCCAGTAGGGTTATCTGGGTTGGGTGGGTGAATGGGGGGGGGGGGGGGGGGGGGGGGGGGGGCCC
>JACXGK010001145.1:25941-70375 GCA_016801125.1 Novumbra hubbsi | reverse complement strand
AGGAAAGCTAAATCGACCCCTATGGCTCATGGAGTCCTGAGAGGATTTGACAGGTGTACGCAATATGGTTATAGCTCTAACTTGCCCTCTGCCAGGGTAGGTGGACGTTTAACTATACTGATGATACTAATTCAATTATGAGATCTCGTTGAGTGTATGGGGCCTGGTGGCCTGTTTTAGGACCCACCGACATCCACGTACTCATACTTTATGCCACAGCCTGTTGCAGGACAGGGTACTGCTATGGGGGGGCTGCTTATCTGTGAAAAGCTGTTTTTAGGCTAAAAGTCTTAGACTGATGCATTTGTTTTTACCTCACTATGTTATCATAGATACAGGTACCACAATCTAATGTTTTCATCTATGCCACCTTTTTTTAACCTCACTATGTAATCATAGATACAGGTACCACAATCTAATGCCTTCATCTATACCAATGTATTTTTACCTCACTATGTAATCATAGATAAAGGTACCACAATCGAATGCCTATATCTATACCACATTTGCATAACTTGAGCAGTCCTGCTAATGCTACAATAGCAAGAGAAAGCTGCTGACCTTAAATGTGATATTCATGCGTTTCCAGTAGGGCTACTGCCAAAACTAGTGCCTGGTGTGGCATCACGCCAATAGTATTTCAGTAGCGAATGTTAAGTGATAGTATGTCTTGATTCAAACGAAGACTGAAATATGAATCTTGCAGTGGAAATGGCATCTTGTATGTTATTTGGTGGTATATGGCTGAAAGCAGAATCACACTAACTGGGGGATATTTGATTTGTTCTGATCCATTTAAAAGGTCCTATAATAATTCTGACCCTCTGGATTGGTAGTGGTTTTCCACTTCAGTTCTTTGAAATCACGGTAGTGTAAGAACTTTGAACTCTTTCTGGAGGTTCATATTCATTCTTCCATTTGTTGTCTTAACAGGTACATACCAGGGACAGTG
The DNA here is from genome assembly GCA_016801125.1 of Novumbra hubbsi. NCBI lineage: Eukaryota > Metazoa > Chordata > Actinopteri > Esociformes > Umbridae > Novumbra > Novumbra hubbsi. The sequence goes on along the minus strand of JACXGK010001145.1, from coordinate 69,423 downwards.
GACCGGGGGAATGAGACATGGATATGGTGTGCGACAAAGTGTGCCTTATGGGATGGCTACAGTTATCCGTTCACCTCTCCGAACCTCGCTGGCCTCACTCCGCAGTGAACAGAGCAACGGCACCGTTCTCCACGCCAGCCTCGACCTGTCGGAGAGCCCTGCCGGCACCAGGGGAGGCTTCGTCCTCAACTTTCACAGTGAGGGCGAAGGGGAGAAGAAGAAGGGCCTGTTCCGCCGAGGCTCTCTGTTTGGGAGCCTCAAGAACCTGAGAAAGTCCGACTCCAGGTCGTCCCTGTCGAGCAAGCGCAGCTCGGCCCGGAGCGACGCCGCAAGCTCCATCAGCCGGATCAGCTCCAGCGACGCCAACTCCACCATCAGCTTCGGGGACGGGGACGACGGGGACACGCGCCCCGAGGACAACGTGGACGCCACCACCACAGAGTCCTACATGGGCGAGTGGAAGAACGACAAGCGCAACGGATTCGGGGTCAGCGAGCGCACCAACGGGATGAAGTACGAGGGGGAGTGGGTCAGCAACAAGCGCCACGGCTACGGGTGCACCATCTTCCCGGACGGCACCAGGGAGGAGGGGAAGTATAAAAACAATGTGTTAGTGCGAGGCATCAAGAAGCAGCTCATTCCCCTGAAAAACACCAAAACCAAACAGAAAGTGGACCGGGCTGTGGAAGGAGCTATACGGGCTGCAGCCATTGCCAGAACCAAAGTGGAAATAGCCACTTCAAGGTAAACAGTTCCTCTGCGTGCCTGGTTACATCTGAAACAACATATAGTGGCATACTTTTGGCTAGGGTTTTGTGGGCCACAGACGTGTTCATAGGATCTTAATTTGAACCAGTTGGTGAATAATAGTTGGAAAATAAGCTTTTGGGACCAGTAGATTTGAATGGTTTTGCGGCATTTTGGTCATTTATATATTTTAGCCAACTATAGATTTTAGCACATCTTTGAATGGTCTGACAACAAGTCTCCTTCATCTAAATAAAACTATTGTTCTGTAAAAATGTACTTGGTATGGAACCAGAGTAATAGTCAGAGCACTTTAGTCAGCTGGGTTTGGTGTTGAAAAAATGATGCAGACAATATACCTACTGTGTCTTTTAGGTAAAGCATCATTGTCTCTGCCAGGTGTCTGAAACTTGTCGGCAAGTGCATTGTCGTGCAATTTGAAAAAAAGTTGAAAAGGAAAGTTATGAGTGAGGAACAGAAAGGTAAGGTCAATTTAAGAGACCTCTGCAAATCTTTTGCCAAACCTTCCTTGTCAACTCTCCGGAATGGAAAGAAAAAAGTGCAGTGGTCTCTTAATATTTTCCAGAGCTGTATTTCATGTTTGAAAAATATAATGAAGCTCATTGTGTTGTTTATATTACAGGCGTTTTTAGAGGTGTGTGTCAGTATACATCATTACTTATTACTTTTACTTATATATTGAACACAACCATGTAAATTACACCACAGAGCACATAATTGGCTAGTAAAGCCAACACTATTTAGTCAAGAGTTAACATGGGCTTCGAGGTCAGGCTTAGGTTTAGGTTGGATCGCTGACAGGTTGGGATTCTCAATGAGGGTTCAGGTTTTCATTGGTGTCACCTCATCCTGGCCTCACCCCAGCACACACTCACGCACACACACACACACATACATCTATCCAACTTTCTCAAGTTCAATTTTTTTTACTCATGCACTCACTGTCTCATTCAATTGGCATGAATACTACCTCAAAAATACTCAGTGTTTTATGTAATGTACCAGTCAAAACATTGGGACACATACTCATTCAAGGGCATTTCTATTTTTTATTTTATTGCAGTTATTCTAAAATAGAGAATTTTTTGGTTTATATGCATATAAAAACAATACATATAGATGTTTTAATAATTTTAAAATGAAATATGAATACATCAATACATATGATGTACAATCATGTAATGGTTAACATTGTGAAAAAATTGCTGGTGACAATTGGAGTATTCTGTATAACATTAAATGAGCATGTGTAGAATCCTGCCTCTAAACAATAACATGATCTCCATCTCGTCTTCCTTTACCAAACGAGACTGGTATAGTACTAGCTAGTACAGGGTGGTTTAGGGTGGGAAGGATAGTACAGACTGATATAGAACTAGCTAGTACCCGGGTGGTTTATGGTGGAAAGGATAGTACTGACTGATATAGTACTAGCTAGTACAGGGTGGTTTATGGTGGAAAGGATAGTACTGACTGATATAGAACTAGCTAGTACAGGGTGGTTTATGGTGGAAAGGATAGTGCTGACTGGTATAGAACTAGCTAGTACAGGGTGAATTGGATAGTACCCACTGATATAGTACAGGGTGGTTTAGGGTGAATTGGATAGTACCCACTGATATAGTACAGGGTGGTTTAGGGTGGAAAGGAAAGTACTGCGAGTGTCTAAAGCAAGTATAGGTAGATTACAAGTCAATGTAAACTGATAGAATGACCGGAGAGACAATTTTAGTAGAGAATAAGTCAGTGGTCTAATTTATAAAAAAATATTATTAAAAACATTAACTTAAAACATTAACTGCAGATGTCTACTTATAATTCTGGCTTGTTTTGTATGCTAGTAGTACAGTAATACTATTAAATATCACTCATTAAAGGAAATGTTCCTTCTCCATTTTGGTAATCTGTGACATATTCCTGTGTCCATTATACTCATCCTCTCTAACAAGCCCTCTCTGCATCACTCTCTCTCTATCAGACACACCTACACACACACGCACGCATGCACACACACACACACACACAAACACACACATCTCATGTTACAGACTTGTGCAATCAGTGAAGTTCAGTTGATGAACTTTATTAAATGGCATGTATAATATTACAAAGGGATGGTTTATTAACGGTTACATGAAGTTTCATAGATTTATGTAATCTATTACAAGCTATCTATTGCTGTTTATGTCTTTATTTGTCTCTGGCCCTATGTGCGGGAGTTGTGATGAAAGGCAATAGTTGAAGGAGTTGCAGATGTAGTAGAAAACAATACTATTGTTTATTAGGTGTATAGATTAAATAGGCTATTGGTTTAGGTATTAACAATATAGTACATCTGGAAACAAATGGACAGTATGGACACACACTATGAAACATTTTGCATTATATGTTGGTCAAATAAGGGTGGAAGAGCATTCTAAGAGAACTGTTTCCCACAGGTAATCCTACGTCACAAAATGTTATGTTTATTTTTGCTTTTGTGAACAATCATTTCCAGGGCAAATAATACATTTAATTTCCACAGCAAAATCCATTGGGATGCATAACAATTGTCCATAGAAATGGTGTGTTCTGCCTTTCTGACATGTAAATCATTGTTTCAGGGTTGAATAGAGATCTCTGACATTTCAGGAAACAGATTCAGCCCGGGACAGAAACATCAAGGTGAATGGGGTTCCTCTAGAGAACTTTATTTATTTGTCAAGGAATAGGATTAATCTGTGTCTGAGGAACCGGCCCTTAAAGGTCAGATGGTAAAACTGTTTCTTAGATATTAAGTTTTCCATTGAGTATATGTGTACATGCACACTAATACAGTTACTGTACGTGCGTAAGTGTCTTGCTTAGCACCCGTAGTAATGATAGTCACCCATAGTGTGATTAACTGGTTTTGCCTTCAGAACGTCCTGAATCGTTCGGCATCATTGATTCTGTAAGGAATGTTCTACAGGGATATTGTTCCATGCTGGATTTTTTCTTATATTATGCAAACATCCCATTCCAAAGATGTTGTGGAGGTTGCCAGGAAAACATTTCCAAAGCAGTACACCAGTGTCACCAGACTGAATAGTTGACATCGGCCGGGTCCGTGGCCTCATGAATCTTAGGCCAAATTCAGAATCTGTCATCAGCCCGACACAACCAGTGTTTTGTTTTTTACAATCCTCATCTACAATTTTTCCAATGTGGATGATTGCGTGCCCTATCAGAGACACTGCTTGGTGCTTTCAGCTGAAAGGGGTGTAGTGAAGGGGTGTAGTCATCTGAAAGGGGTGTAGTCATCTGCTTAATTAGGATGCCAAATATTGTGAGAATGACAAGCTGTAGTAGAATGCTTGTTTGCTTTATTTATTGAAGTACCAACAGGGATTTTAATTCATTTTAATTTGACATTTTATTGTCTCCATGTGAACAGGCTAATTAGGCACATTATTATATAAAGGCTAAAGCAAACTATGAATCTGAGGACTAACAACAATCTTACTACAGCGGTTCCCCTCATGGCCTTTTTTAAATTTGATTGTTACAACATGAAATAAACTAGAACAGGCCGTCCTAAAAAAACGAGTATCCGGACAAGGACATTAGTCAGGGTGTCTCCACCTGGAAGCCTACGTCAAGCTGATATGAGGGACACTGTTCAGGTGTTTGGGTACTTCACAGAAAAAACAAATTCATGGGAGAGTGGCAAAAGACACTCACATCAATCTCTGCTAGAGTTTGCAAGAAGGCATGGAAACTCTGAGATCAAGCAGAAGAAGATTTTATGGTCTGATTGGTCATAAATTGAGCTTTTTTGAGCACTACAGTTTGCAGAAGCCCAACATGGCACATCATCCAGAGAACACCATCCCAACCGAGAGCCATGGTGATGAAGATGTGGGGAGGCATCTCGGTGGCGGGTAATGTGGGACAGGTCAGGACTGAGGGATGGATGAAGCGAGCGAAGGAGAGTGATCCAGAGCGAACAGGACATCAGACTGGGATGAAGATTCGTCTTTCAGCATGACAACGAGAGGATAGGTTTGTGAACGCCCTTGAGTAGACCAGTCAAAGCCTGTGCCTCATCCACTTGAGAATAAGTGGAAAGAGTTGAAAATTGCTAGTCACCAAAATGTCCCCATCCAACTTGAGGGATTTTGCTAAGAAGAATGGGCAATAATTGTTCCTTTCAGGTGGCAAGACTTATGTGGCTAATTTCTAAAGATGACTCTACCAAATATTGACTAAAGGGATTTATATCTATGCAATCAGTTATTTTCTGTTTTGAATTTGTAATTTAGAACAATTTGTAGATTTTATTTTTACTTTTAACAGTTTTTGGTATCAGAAACTACGGAAACATGCAGAGATGTCCTAGAGAGTGAATACTTTTGAGAGATACTGTATGCACTTGTTACTGCAAGAATTATGTAGTGATCGAAATAATGAGAATCCGTTCAAGACATAACGTCATACAACCAAGTTGATTTTCTATTTCTGAGGGTGTGAACCCAACGACAATCTGTCAATAATCTGTATTATAATTTATGATTACGTTAGTGTGATCAGTGTTCATAGATTCTAGTCAGAGTATAGTCCATTGAAGACATACATCTTTTATTTTTTTCACATCCTATAAAAGATATCCAAGACCAGAATACCAGTGTAATATTAGCATGGACATCTGGTATCCATGCTGGGTTTATAGTCGTCTGAAATATATTTTACTGGCATGTGCTTGTTGGATTTGGAGTTAACCAGTTTGCTGGTCTGATCTGGCCTTTCCAGATTTGACTATGATAATATAATCGCTGAGTAGGACGCTTAACAACATCAATAGGGGTTCCCTGAAGGTCAGGGCCTCCAAGCTTGTTAGCTGCCTGTCAGGTCGGTATTCATGTCCTGACAACTACAATCAAATTAAATAGCTAGACTAACTAATCTAAAAATGGTTATTTGACATGGTTAGCTGAGTGGATCTCAGTGACTGACATAACAAGAGACAAATTGCTGATGCCCAATCATGTTTTACAATTGCGTCTGGTGTATTCGACAACTGTCAGTATTAAGACATAGGTGGCCAGCCCATGGAGAATTACATTTCAAATGTATTTGTCTTGGACATGCATATTCTGTGCGTACTGAATTTTCAAAAGCAAGGATAATGTTATAAAACATGTTATCTATGGATTTGGAAGTTCTCTTAGACACGTCAGGTAATCTCTGTAGTTCATTTTAGGACATACTGTAGCTAATACATATTGCAAAGCAATGTATTGAGTAGCAAAATAGTATTATCATTAACATGCCATCCGCCCTTTCCCCATAATGGTTATTTCTGATGAGAACCACTCATTAGAATGTTCTTCATCCTGACTTTCTTGTTGTTTTAGTATGCACTGTAGTATCTGAGCTCAACCCCACAACCACGCCTACTAGTAATACCTTCACATGCACTCTGCTCCGGTGCTGCAGGCTACCTCATAACCCAGAAGTCCAAGCTTAAAAGCTTTGGTGACGGGGCGTTTTCAAGGGTTGCTCCTAGCCTCTGGAACTCTCTCCCTAAAACCATCCGTGACTCTGAGACTATCCCCATTTTCCTAACAAAGCCTTAAGACTCATCTGTTTAAAATTGCCTTCCCTTAGCTAGGCACTATCCTACTCTCTTTTTTCTTTTGTTTATTTATTTATGTTGTTTGTTTGGTTCCTTGTTCATTCTTGTAAAGGGTCTTTGGGTCCCTGAAAAGCGCTATATACAAATAATGCATTATTACTACTGTCAATAAATAGTAATATGTCTGACATGAATGCCTTTGTAGACTTGTGTGCGGGTAAGAGCTTTGGAACTTATGGACTGGGTTTGGCTGGCATCACATCTCCCGTCATCTGGATGGGAGCACGTGGAGCAACGCAGGGAGAAAAGGGTAGAGGGACATGGGGGGGTCAAGTTGGGCAGATCCTAGACCAGACCGGACGGTTTGTGCTAGCTGTTGCCCTGTGCACATGTGAGGTTGAGCAGCTAGTGTATCAGTCAGCGCTGAGCTCTGACTAAATAAGGCAAGGCAGGACTTGGCTTATCAACAGCTGACAGGAATATAGCCTACTAGCAGCTGAGCTGAGACAGTAGCCCATCTCCGTGAACCACTATCATCTGATGTACTCCTCAGTCTGGATGGCTGGAAGTGGCTGTTTTGGAGATATCACCCACCTTCCCTAAAAGCTCTCCTGAAGACGAGGAAAGTTTAAAAAATGAGTTTTTTTCTATTGCCCTCTCTTGGCGTGTAACGTAGAGGTAGTCTGACGTCTTTCAGCATGATGATGAAGATTATGGATGAGGTGTGAGGATCGAGGGAGACGCCAATTGCAACCTTCATTCTGGCAAAAACACAATTATTTTGCTTCTGCTTTGGTTTACAGCAAACTATTACAAAATTAGTCGTACCTTGTTCCGAGAACAGAGACATATATAACACTTAGGAACCACAAGGATAAATAAGGAACTGACAGGGCCACTCTGGTCTTTCTGTTGTTGCTGTTTTGGAGGCAATGCCCCAGGGAGGTATTTCAATGTCAAATTTGGTGTGATCCATTAAAACTAAGATTTTGGCAAATACAAAATTCCCCAGATCACAAAGGCATGCGTGACAATGACTTGATAATGAAAGTATGCTCCTATAAGGTAATCGCTACAGTATGATATTCGTGGGCGGGGATGACTCAATTCAATATTGGTACATTTATCTCTAGAAGACTAAAGGCATGAGTCATTCAACAGTACAGCCACACTATATTCATATGAAATATCAGATTTCTAATTTAATTTCACATTGGAAAACTGAAAAGGCCTGTACTGAAAGTCCAACAGTGTTGTCCACCATATGAGACAGTACTGTCGTTCTTAAGGCCCCACTGCATTTAGTGCTTGTTTGCGCTGCTTGTTTGCCTCACACAATGAACACAACCGAATAGTCTCAAAAGTACGCTGTCGATCTTGCTCCTCCAATAAAATGTTAAAACAATATCTCACTGTTTTTGAGAACAAACACAATTTGAACCCCTGTCGGTCCAGCTATCCACACTTGTGCTTTCCATTCATACAGAACGGCTCACGCCAGGAGTAAGGGTGACGCTGCGGATCAGGCCGGTCAGCAGGCCAGCCTGGACTCGGACACAGCCAGGGCAGTGGCCCGGGAACTGTCTCCCAGCTTCCATCAACCAGGTAAACCAATGCATCCAAGCGAACCTCAGCATTTGTGTGTCTCAAAAACTCTTTTCATAAACACCTTTGTCCACTGTCCTTTGTGTCGCTGGGTTTTGTGTTTTTCTCTGTACTGGCGCAGATGTGTATGCAAATGTGGAAGATGTAAATGCAAATCGGTTTGGGGAAGAATGTAATTAGCACAATTCATGTCAGGGTCTTTTAAAACGTTCACAGCGTTTGTTGGGACAGGAAGTGTCACTTTTCAGTGAACATGCTTCAGTGGCATTGTTGTTTACGTGTACTTGTTTTTTTTGTACAAAGTAATCTAATTATTCCTGCAAGAGGCCAGTTCTTAAGTGTGATGGAAAAACCACTCTACTGTTCATGCGTCTGTTTCATGTATTTTTGAAGGTATGCATGTTATACATGCAGAAGGTCTTTTGTCATTATGTTTTAATGGGATTTCTTGTTGTTATATATCTGAACAATGTAGCCTTACAAAATATTTGACCTGCAACCAAGATAATATATAACTCCTAATGACCATTTTAATTTTAGTCAATGATCCGGCTCGTCCTATAGTTAGGGGATTCCTATAATAACCGGTGACAAAATCCTATCATAGTTGTGCTCTATTAAAATCAGCTTTCAAACTGGGATCTGTAATTTCAGTCATTCCTTATTGTTGTTTTTTTAAATGACCTATATACATACATGTATATATATATTAACAATTATTTTAATAAATTGAGCTTTGATTGGCTTTTAATGAACAACTGCTGAGGATATTTAGTAAGTGATCCTAACACTTTGATGCTATTAATAGCATAAGAAAACCCCATTACAAACCCTGATTCCATTTGATAACTGCTTGCGTCAGACAGGTCTCCACTTCTTTGGCTTGACAACCCGTGTCAGCTGTTGACAATGTCCTCAACGATGGTCAGGAGAATGTTGACAATGTTAAACCAATTGGGTTGGCTTTGAAACTCCTTTAAGTGGGGCGGCGGGGAAGCCCGGTTGTCATGATTATTGGGCCAGGAAACAATAATAAATACTCCATATGTGAAATCATAGACACTGAACAGGCATAATGACCATGAGGTACTGACAGTGAATACGTGTACATTTATTATAAACCAAATGCACAATATTTAGGTATAATATCTACAGTGCTGCTTGAAAGTACGTGAACTCAACAGGGATGGTTATGTTGTAATGTAAAACTCCCATTCATAATAAACACTATATTATAATACTATATAAATACTTAGATTTCTTTTGTGCAAAAATATACGAACCCTTTTATTTTATAGCTCGTGGTGCCTCCAATAGTACCTCCATTATCAGTGATATCTTATAGCCAATTCTGTGTGGTTTGAGAATGTTTGGCATGTACCACCTGTTTCAGTTCCTTCCACAGCATCACAATTGGATTATGGTCAGGACTTTTTATCTAAAACCAAAATGTTCTTTCTCCTGAGTCCTTCTTTGGTAGGTTTGCTTGAATACTTTGGGTCGTTGTCTTGTTGAAAGACACATTTTTGGTCAAGCTTTAGCTCTTTGACGAATGCCCGACATTCTGTTTGTAACTCTCCTGGTATACATAGAATTCATGGGTTTCTTAATGAAATGCAGTTGACCAAGTGGAGGAAAAGCAGCCCCAGATCTTGAAATTCCCACCACTAGTGAGAGGAGGTAATATTGGTTGAAGGCTGGTGTTGCGTGTTTTTGGCAAACATATCAGTTTTAATTGTGACCGAAAAAAAGGTAAATTTTAGACTCATCTGTACAGAGAATGGACTTCCTAAAACCTTTAGGTTTGTCTTAGTGGTCTCTGGGGAAGTGGCTTCTTCCAACCAATTCTCACATGAATGCCATTTTAATTCAGTGTTCTTATTGTTGAAGCATGCACAGCAACCTGAGATGCAGTAAGGAACGATGTTTCTTGTCTCTATTAATCAGAGTCCCGTCTTTACAGATCCCTCCTTCGATTGAACTCCTTTAATGAGTTAGATTGGTACCCAATTATTTACCCACCTAATTTTATTTGAAAATGGTAAATATAAACCTGTTATTTCAGATAAAGAAAATACATATTCTGATTAAATAACGATGAACACTAAACAAATATATAATTGCACAATAGGGTTAAATATATTCACCCCTGCAGGTGTGTTTATATCTGTATATGAACTTGGAATTTAGCTCCAAGAAGCTGAAGATAAACAAAATGGTGCCAAACGTAATAGAAACATGTGGTCATCTAGATTACAAATCGGTTATAAACCGAAAGACAAATGTGTGGATGTATATGTTGATAATAAAGTCCTTCCATTTTCTAGGTCCTGATTATATAAAGCAGAGGTTCAATGAACCGATTGAACCTATTGTCCAAGAGGAAAAGAAAGAGAAGTCCCCCTCAAGTAGCCCTCATTTCTATCGTAAGGGCACAACCCCAGACCAATCACCCACCGCAAGTCCCCAGCCCTCTCCTCCATCAACACCCCAGCCTGTGCCAGCTCCGGAGCCTAAGAAAAACTTCTTCAGCAAGCTGGCCTCAAAGCCAGGCAAAGAGAACCATACCACCGCACCAGAGAGCCAGGTCATCACAAAGGCAGTGTCTAAGACATTATTGAAACAGGAAGTAAGTCAGGAAGTGCCTCCCCAGACGCAAGCGTTCAAGGTGGGGGAGTTAGCCCCCACCAGTCCTGGTAACGGACAGCTGCACACTGACACTGAGTACCACGGCTACTATGTGAAGGCGGAGGTGAAGATCCCTCCAGACGAACCTGAGGGAGAAGAGGAGCATGTGACCCCATCCACCCTCGCCCGGATGCCACCAAATCCAAAGGCGACAGTGCCGTACAGAGCACCCACCCCAAAACCTGGAGTGCCAAAGTCAACTGCCAAAGAAACCAAACCTGAGCCGAAAGTTAAGAAACAAGATTCGTATAAGCAAAAAAGCCTAGCCGAAACTAGGAAACAAGCCAGCTTGGAGATCACCACGGATTTGGTAGAGGAAGAGTCAGTAAGTAACTCAATGTACTGTATGTTGATGAAAATGGGAAAACTGAAGCAAAGAGAAAAAAAGGTGTCATTTCAGAACAACGTATGACACATCAAAGGTTATCTAATTTTCAGTGATTACACCTAGCTGACTTTTTAATGTTCCTGTATCTTTATCTTTTCCACAGGGTCCTAACTCTATACTGGTTGCCCTTGTAATGCTGTTGAATATTGGTCTAGCAATAATTTTTGTCCATTTTTTAACTTGACGGAGTCTGAGCCGAGGTAAGATTTACCCTAATGACATATATTCAGATGATATGCATTTAAGAGTATTGTGAGTTTTTGATCCAATACACTTTTGTAAAGAATTACAAACAAGATTCAGACACATTAAGTCTGAATACGATTCAACATAACCATTAACCTTATAACTGTTTTGACTCTTCAGTGAACTCATCAAAACTAGCGGCTTAGGCCCCTAACTCTCTGCAGTTGTGTCAACGGCCTTAAAAAAATGGCGCCATTCAGGGACAGACACAGCTAAAGGAAGACTGGAAATAGAGCGAAACACGGGGGAAAGGTGAGACCAGGAGCATTCGGCCCGAGGCTACACGGGTTCGCTGGTGATGATTTGTGACTCGCCTGGGTTCGGTGAAAGCTGAAGCAAGCAGTCGTGAAAGCAAAAAAAAAAAAGAAATATATATATATCTGCTGATCCAAGCTGTTACCAGTCAAGTGCGTAGCCACTCCATCTCCCCTGATCGAGGGAAGGGGGGGGGGGGGGGGGGGGGGGGGGGGGGGGGGGGGGGGGGGGGGGGGGGGGGGGGGGTGCTTTACTGGATATGTTCAGAGATGCACTTTTAGTTGACGGGAGCTAACAGCTGCCTTACTATTTTCCCGTCTGACGTTTTTGTGGGGAGATGCAGTGGACAAGGCTGTCAGAGGGATAAGCTTCAGCAGATATCGCTGTTGTGGGAGTGTCTCGTGGGTCCCAGTGCTGGCAATACTATTCACTTGGTAGAAAAGGAACCATTCATGTTTGGAAGTGGCACTCACCAGTCTTATTCCATTCCCCACTGCTAAAGCCTTGTCTAACTGCGCTTGTTGGGACATTCTTGTGCATGGAGCTGCTTTTAATGCATTAGTTTTGTGTAATTGTTGGTAAATGTAATTCTTTCCTCTTTCTTCTCACCCCTTTTTGTTTGCTCTTATGTATTTCTAATTATGAAGAGAGAATTGTATTGATTTTTCTGGTCTGTGCAGATTTTGGATCTTTTAAATCCATATGAAGTTCCATGAAGCCTCTGTAATGTAAAGCAAAATTAACAGAAATTGTGTTGTTTAGTTAGTTATTTTGAAAAGTAAGGAGATTTTAAAGATGAATGCTTAAATCCTAAATTAGCAATTAATTATGTACAAATGAAGAATGTTACCAAGAAGAAAGTTTTATATCAACTTGATTGTTTTTAATTCGCTATGGGCGAGAGGCTAAAGCGAGATATTGAATTACATAAATAACCCACAATGATTTGTGCTAGAATATGTTACACATTCATTTTATAATGAATATAATTCAGAACTAACTCACAGATAGATATCAGAGTTAGGGTTATTTTCTGATTCAACAAAACACAATGTTTACCGTCATCGATTCTGCCACAAACAGGTAGTCATACAGTATACACAGTGTTCATTCTAGATTCTGACCATATAGCATCAAATCTGTGCTTGTATTTTTAATTATTTTAACATAAGAGAGAAATTACAAAAAATGTTGTGGGTTGTACTTACAAATAGACAGTTTTCCATATGCATTCAAGAATCAATGTGCAAGAAACGCTTAGTTTATATTGTTTTTTACAATCAAGGGTCATTTTTGCAATAATGTACATTGTGAAATCAAGGTATTTTAATGATTTGTTTTCTTTTTTTTGCCTTCAACATTGGTTTATTGCCATGTAAATGCATTGGAAACATTTGAACTTGGAGAAAATACGTTAGCATAAAGTGATGAATTAGGCATGATTTTATGTAAGAAATATACAATTATGTTTGAGTATGAGTATAGTATGATTATAAGTGCATGGGTTAGTTGATTTATGTCAATCATTTTGCATAATACTTTGGCGTCTTTAATTTGGCCAAGACAACATCCCAGCCAACAAACACTGGATTTCAAACTAACTTAATTGCACGGTTAAGCAGTCTAAATCTTAAAGCCCCTCTCTAAAATAACACTTTGTGAAGTGTTGTTGAATACAATCAGGTAGAGTAAGGTAGAGATATAGTTGGCTAAATGTTTAGATGGTTATTTGTTAGAACACTAAAAAGATGTTCCAGTTTACTTTGAAGAAGACAGAGAAGATGGATTCATTGTCTTAAATATTGGAAAATGTCTATATACAGTGGATTGAATAAGTATTTACCCTCCTGGGACTTTTGCATATTTTTTTGTATTACAAAGTGTGAATAGATTCCACAGGCAATATTCCACAGGCAATATTCTGTAATATCAAAGTGGAAAGCTAATGTATTTTTCATATATATTACAGTCAAAACTGTAACTTGGGCACTCAGGAACATTTACAGTTTTTGTATGCAACTACAGTGCATATTTCGTTTTTTGTTGTCTTGCAAAAAAAAATGTCTCTCTCTGTGTTTGTTGTAAGGCAGGTTGTAGCAGATTTATTTTACATATGCTTATCTGCATCCTGTCTCTTTTTATGTAAAAAAAAACTCTTTGTTGACTTAGTTTATGTCACACATAACCTAATCATGAAGAAGCGCTCACTATGCTTAAACATGAAGCAGTTAGTACTGTGTTGTTTTGGAAGAGTTCCATGATTAAGACTTTGCATTTAGGCCAAAAAATATATAAGGATTTTTCTTGACAAAGTATTACATTAATGCCTTGTTTCATATGATGCATGTTACAGATTATTTTACCTTTTCATTATTTTGGTTCTGTTCTTTACTCTTTACTTAAAATTATTATTGCAAAGTCAAATGGTTTCCTTCCTAAATAGCAGATTAGATAATGAGGGCAACTGTATCTTAGATTTTTCTGGGAGATGTATTACATCATCCGCAGGCTAATTATTACCAGACCATGCTTCTGAAACTTTATGTCTAACTCTAATTCTTAATTTTGATCTATAAATCACAGCCTATTTCATGAGTCTTCCAAACATTATCTAGTCTTTAGTTGAATCTTTGCTTGAAATTCAGTACTTTACTGAAGGACATTGTTGAATGTATGGGAGACACAGGAAGCGGTTGTCATTTTAAAATAATGTATATCCCGATCATATCACAGAGCGTGAATCTATGTAATTATATGTAATTTGTTTACCCATATAACTACTGAACTGATTTAGGCGTGCCTAAACAAAGGTGTAAATAGTTGTGCAATTTGTGTTGAATGTTTTGTAATATTTTTATAATTTTATGTGTTATTACTATTATGTCTGTTTTTAGTATAAATATAATTTTGTCCAATTGTTCAAATTTTTCATCCCCTTCTCAATTTGCAATTTTGGCCTTACTTCATTGCAGCAACTTCCAGCTGTTTCAGGAGATTCAAAGGTCAAGATGCACATTGTGTCTTCTGATGCACATGCTGCTAAGCAGCTCAGCTTTATTCACTCTGCTCGCTCAACAAAGGATGAGTTAAGCATGACAAAGAAAGTCAGCTTTGTCTGACATCCCCCACACCAAGTCCAAGTCTGGATGGTCCTGAGCCAATTTGGTCCACTTTCTGATAGACCCTCGGTCACTAAATGGAACTGTGAGGTAGTGACTTTACTGTTACACATTCGGGAGACTTAGAATTCTTTAATGCCATGACATTTGAAAAGTCCATGGGGTTCACACTTTTTCAATCCACTGTTTATACAATATGTATTAAATATATTTTGTGTGCTTCGCAGCATGCAGATTTGGTTTTATTTATAGTATTGCAAAGTATTGTTTAGTCAAAATGTAATAAAATGTATTATATTTAAAAAGTGTATATTTTGGTTTACTGTGGGCAGGTGTAAGGATTCATATTCAATAGTTGCAAACATTTTTTAAAATATGGTATGAAGGGGATAAGAAGTGTTAGTTGGAAATCAGGACAGTGACATGGTAAGATTTTGGTCAGATTGACTGCACAGCATGTTTGTGAGATGGAAGAAGAAAGCATCTTTAGGGAAAATTACTACAGATATGTTTATTACTACTCTGGATGTAAAGAAATAAAGAACAAGAGCACAGGACAAGTTTAAAGTGGATAGAACCATTAAATGATTAAATTATTTTTCTTGTCTAAACTGTATTTGCACAGCTATGTATAAGGCTATTTTCTACTAATTATACCTGATGCTCCAACCATTTTTCCCAAAATGACGAGCTGTTATTACCATTAACTCAAATTAACAGTCTTTGTATGTTTTATTTTTATGTCAATTTCCATTATGTACAATTTCTAGACCTTTCTACAAAGCACAACTGAGAGTTTGTTAGTATTTTTCTAAAATGTACTTAAAATTTTATTTTGGAAACTAGTCTTTAAACTTTTTGAAAATGTCTCACAATTTGATAGATATTTGTATTAATAATAAAATATAACTGGTGATTTTAATATCAATTTAAAATGAAGAAACTGGCATGCAAAGAATTTCACTGAATTCAAAATAGAGCTATATTGAACAAAGAATTGTGACCACAATGACTTGATGTATTTTGGGTTTGTTCCCCTCAAGAAGAATTAAAAGTGAGTTTACATGTTTATTTTTGTCTCTTTTGTATCTTTTATAAGAAAAAGTGTCTGTTGTTCATCACAATTGTTCATCACAATTGTTCATCACAATTGTCATAATTGAAAGTCAGGATCCGACAAGAGACATCTCACACTTCTCGCTACCAAGGTTTGTGCTTAAACAGCAATAACATCTCACTCAGTTTTAGCTTAATACAGGTTTTCACTCCCAACTCCATGGTGTAACACTTTAAATGATGATCTATTGTTTTTACTCAAGCATGTAATACTATAATTTATTAAATTGAATTTCCTGTTGTGGATCTGCCATAGGAGCAGGCCAACTATTTTATTAGGCCCCGTCTAGCGAGAAAGGTGGCCCTGACCGGAGGGACTATGGTGGTTATCCTGAGACCAAAATAGTGTCCAACAGCTGCTGCTGCTGGGTTGGATTTAAAGGCATTGGGAAGTGTTTGTGAATCTCTTTCTGAATGTACCCTGTTCATATAACGGTATGTATGAGGGCTTGAGAAAGAAGTTTGGTTATTTTCTTTTCTTTCCATTAACCTTTGAATGTGACAGTCATTTAGATTAAACAGACCCTTACAATGAATTAGCTATGGAAATGTCTAAATCTTTTTGCTCTAGGAGAAAACCTTGAGTTCATATGTTGTAAGGCACAATGATATGTCTGGCTTGAGAAAATAATTCTGTTTGTCATACTTGTTTCCATTATGAAGGCATCCCTTGGGTGCTAGGAGCCCCCCACCCGATTATATATGTTACACATTTGTTTTTAATGACCTTGTTTTTAATGAAACATTATCAAAAACAGTCATGTGAAAAAGTAAGTACACCCCCTGGAAGGTTATTTTTACGTAATGAATCACATTCATTGACAAATTTAACCCAGTTTAACCTACAAAATAATAGATTTCCAAACCATTCATGTCATTAAAATGAACAGAAATGCATGAATTAATTTCTTTATGTGGAAAAAGTATATCTCTACATGAACTGTCAGTATAGGAAACAGCAAAAACTTTGCCCAAATGGGAGAAGTCTCTGCTCGCAAAAAAAGAACATCAAGACGTTACTGACCTGGTTAAAGACACAAACTACTGGAAACATTTGATCTTCACAGGTGAGTGAAAGCTGGAGTGTTTTGGCTGCGAGCCAGATGTTGTACTGGGTGAAAAATGAACTGAAAAATGTAGTGTAATGGAGTACTCAAAACAAAGCCAAAATCATCCTTCATGCTTCATCCTAAATGAGGGGGGCCAAGCCACAAGAAAGCCCTCAAACTTGCCACTCTTAAAGCACTACTATTAAGAAGAGTGGGCAAAACATCCCAGTCCCTGTTAGAGAATGATGTATAGTTAAAAGAAACACTACATAAAGGAATTTCAGCAAAAGGGTTTTATCCAGGAACGGCCTCCACTTGGACACAAGAGGCCAGGTTTTGTCTTGCACCAAGAGGAAGCCAGGGCCCACTGCACCAGCGTAAGGTCGGACGATGGGCCTGAGGATTTCATCCTTGCCATAACAGCAGTCAGGGTACCGTAGGCTAGCCCGAGGAGGTCTGTGCGCCAATCCCAGGATATGCCTGCCCAGACCATCTCTGACCCATCGCCAAACAGCTCATGCAGGATGATGTTGCAGGCAGCATAACGTTTCCCACGGCGTCTCCAGACTCTTTCATGTTTGTCAGAGGTGCCCAGTGTGAACCTGCTGTAATCGGTGAAGAGTACCGGTCGCCAGTGGCGGATCTGCCAAATCGGGTGTTCTCTGGTGAATGCCAATCAAGTATGCCACCCTTATGGAGTCTGTTTCTGAGAGCTTGGACACAATGTATAGAACCTTTCACCATACCTATAAAGATGTGCTTCATTTGAAGCACCATTACTTTGGAAAAGATACAGTTGGCAGAACAAGTATTTGATACACTGCCAATTTTGCAGGTTTTCCTTACTTACTTACTTACAAAGCATGTAGAGGTCTGTAATTTTTATCATAGGTACACTTCAACTAAAATAGGTACACTTCAACAAAAATCCAGAAAATCACATTGTATGATTTTTAAGTAATTAATTATCATTTTATTGCACTTGATACATCAGAAAAGCAGAACTTAATACTTGGTACAGAAACCTTTGTTTGCAATTACAGAGATCACACGTTTTCTGTAGTTTTTGACCAGGTTTGCACACAGCAGGGATTTTGGCCCACTCCTCCATACAAACCTTCTCCAGATCCTTCAGGTTTCGGGGCTGTCGCTGGGCAATACAGACTTTCAGCTCCCTCCAAAGATTTTCTATTGGGTTCAGGTCTGGGGACTGGCTAGGCGACTCCAGGACCTTGAGATGCTTCTTACGGAGCCACTCCTTAGTTTCTCTGGCTGTGTGTTTCGGGTCGTTGTCATGCTGGAAGACCCAGCCATGACCCATCTTCAATGCTCTTACTGAGCGAGGGAGGTTGTTGGCCAATATCTCGCGATACATGGCCCCATCCATCCTCCCCTCAATGCGATGCACTCGTCCAGTCCCATTTGCAGAGAAGCATCCCCAAAGAATGATGTGTCCACCTCCACGCTTCACGGTTGGGATGGTGTTCTTGGGGTTGTACTCATCCTACTTCTTCCTCCAAACACAGCGAGTGGAGTTTAGACCAAAAAGCTCTATTTTTGTCTCATCAGACCACATGACCTTCTCCCAGTCCTCCTCTGGATCATCCAGATGGTCATTGTCAAACTTCAGACGGGCCTGGACATGCGCTGGCTTGAGCTGGGGGACCTTGCGTGCGCTGCAGGATTTTAATCCATAACGGCGTAGTGTGTTACTAATGGTTTTCTTTGAGACTGTGATCCCAGCTCTCTTTAGGTCATTGACCAGGTCCTGCCGTGTAGTTCTGGGCTGATCCCTCACCTGCCTCATGAAAGATCATTGATGCCCCTCGAGGTGAGATCTTGCATGGAGCCCCAGACCGAGGGTGATTGACCTAACCTTGTTCATGTCTACAATTGTATGCCTGATGTCCTAACACAGCTCTCTGGTCTTGGCCATTGTGGAGAGGTTAGAGTCTGTTTGATTGAGTGTGTGGACAGGTGTCTTTTCTACAGGTAACGAGTTCAAACAGGTGCAGTCAATACAGGTAATGAGTGGAGAACAAGAGGACTTCTTAAAGAAGGTCTGTGAGAGCCGGAATTCTTACTGGTTGGTAGGTGATGAAATACTTATGTCATGCAATAAAATGCAAATTAATTACTCAAAAATCATAAAATCTGATTTTCTGGATTTTTGTTTTAGATTCCGTCTCTCACAGTTGAAGTGTACCTATGATACAAATTACAGACCTCTACATGCTTTGTAAGTAGGAAAACCTGCAAAATCGGCAGTGTATCAAATACTTGTTCTCCCCACTGTATGTGGTCATCCTAAACTGACTGTTGTGCCATTAATGTGCAACACAACATTCTAAAACCTACATTCTGCTTTTTGGAGATTGTTGTCTGGATGCTAAAATAAAATAACATCTGTATTGACATAAATCGCTCTCCTTCCATAAAAATGCACCACTAGTGTTTCTGACAAAGTACTGTACATTATGGGATGCAATGATGTGAACAGAATCATACCTTTTCGGTTTTGTGAGTGTTTTGACCTTTTCTTAAAGTAGCTAAAGGAGTGGACATTGTAAAGCCTAGCCAAACGCTCCTACTACATGGCTCTGTAATTGATCAATAAATATTGGTGTTGTAAGAGAAAGGGCAGAAGATCATAATCAACTAATCTGAGCTGTGTATAGAAATATATATTTAAAAATATTCTATACACTGAGGAAAAGAAACTGTTGAATTTGTTCATTCATTTATTTAGAATTAACACCCACAGTAAACACATAAAATACAACAGATACTTTTTGGCAGATTCAATATAATTTTTTTTTATCTCAGTTGTGGTCTCAAACAAAAGCAGCGGGATGGTATTTATGCTCCGTTTTTCATATATTTATCTTTGGAATAGTCAAGGTTAAACTGCTTTGGTTACAGGCATATTACTGGCATGTGAATGTTAGACAGTGTTAAACCGCAAACATTTTCAACTGCACACACACACACACACACACACAGTCATACAGTATTTCACAGGTCAAAAGTTGTGCGGGATATGAGACACTTTGAAATTGCACCTAGCCAACTCATGTAAATGTTCATTTATGGAAAGTAATGTACTGTACAGAATACATTAATATTAAAAGTGAATAAAAGTACTTAGCTTTCAAATGTACCCATTAGATGAAGGTACACAACTTACTAAATACTTTATGAAAAAAACACTAAGGCTTATTATATCTTGTCAACTGTTACGCCTGGTAATTCATGTTGGAGAGGATCAATCTCCCTCACCTTTCCACTCGGGTCTCGTCCTGGGGCCTGGAGAAGAAGCGCTTTAATTAACTCAGCCTGCCTTGTCCCCATCTGGACCTCCTCCCACCTCGCCTGTCAGTCACGCTGGCCCCGCCCACCTGCTACAACAGCTACATGGATAGGCCGGGGGGGGGGGGGTCAGCGCTCCGAGGTCAGGCTGTCTGCCGGGCGGCACCTGCTCTTCCGTGTCAGCAGAGCGACATCACACCCACCCACCAACCGGCTGCCTGCTGCCAGGCTGTCAAGTTCCTCACCGCCAAGGCCCGCGTACATACGTTTATATATAGACCACATGGCCCCAATCAAAGGATGTCATTCAGTTACATATGGATTCGCCTGCTAGTGGCCCCGTAGCACGGCAACGGAACGTCGTTGTCATTGGCACCAACCGAACGAAACGGCAATTACGGCTCTATATGAATGGTCAATATCATGATGGTTCTTAGCACATGACACGTATTTACTTGGGGGTTATGATTTAGACCGCTGCCCCCTTTAAAACCATCATGGAATTATGTTTCTCAGCAATCACACACACACACACCCTAACCTATCCTACATTCGACCATTCCAAAAAGTTCAGAAACAGTATGATGAATTTTATATCCAAGTACGGTATGTTTCCATCCTTTCATGAGCAGCCCACCCAGACGGCATATCTATATCAGACTGGTTCCTTAATGACAGCACTCAGCAGCTGATAATGGGCTTCCCATTAGTCATGGCAGATTACCTAAATGTCCATGGCAGAGAATACTGTCCTGGCAATTGCCTACTAGTATCATAAAGTTCCTTATTATTCATTTTCCAGGAAACAGTAAAATGCAATTTTGTTTATTAAACAGGATCACAAAGATTCACTGATTCAAAGATGCACTTCCTAGCCACATTTAAGACCCTGTTGTTTGTTAAATGAATGTGGAATCCGACACCCGCAAATTAATCTACTGCACCAGTGAGTGGACACCAGTGCACCCTAGTGGATTTACCTAGTAACGCAACATCTTAACAAGGATGTTAAGTTGCCATTGCAAAACGAGAACTTTTGAAAGGTTGAATTAATTCGTTATTGGTCTCAAGTACATCAGGGATAGCATTGCATACATACATTGTTGATTATTGAATTGAAATTGGAGTGAAGTATTATTTTAAAGGCAAAGATGATAGCCACATTTCCTTGTCTTGTACACCATCTTGA
Organism: Novumbra hubbsi; assembly: GCA_016801125.1. NCBI lineage: Eukaryota > Metazoa > Chordata > Actinopteri > Esociformes > Umbridae > Novumbra > Novumbra hubbsi. Next base: position 48,095 of record JACXGK010001145.1, on the reverse strand, counting down.
GAATGTAATTCTCCACTTGCACCCGGTTCCTATTTCATTTTAATTGAAATTGTAAGGTTGGCTTTATCATTCTCCACAGTCTGAGATTCATCCAAATTCCACAGTTCAACGATGACTTCATAATTCCCCTGTGTTAATATAAGTTACAACACACAAGGGATAACGCATTAATAAAACTCAAGTTATTAATTGCACATTTTCAAACCCCTCACATGGAGGTATACCATGAGAGGGGAGCTAACCACGAAGGTAAAGCTTTAGGACTGACAGAATATATAAGTTCAGTTACCTGCAAAATTATTGGAACCTTTGATATGGAGAGAAAAAAATTATGTATAACAGAACACAGCTATGTGGAATATCAAATTCATTCATAATTGAAGGGAATCCATATCAAAACAAAAAGCTAAGTGTAAATGTAACTTACATTGAGCAGAGCTGTGGTCTAGTGGTTACAAAATGTTTGTATTCACAGCATATAACTCACAGATGTGAGCCATGATTCGTAATACACAACATGTAATCCACACAGGCTAAACATTGATCCGTAAATATACAGCATACAATCCACACATGTAGGCTAAACCGTGACCCATGTACACAACAGTGAGTTAATGATTGTAAACCATGATTCGTATACACAGCATTAAACTTACAAATGTGTAGTTGAAAACATACAAAATAAAAAACATTATCCACAAAAAAAAAAGACCTGACTAATTATTAAAAAAGCTTTTGTATAAATGCAACTGGAATGGACAATACAAACTTTTTTGTCAGAATTGTCGAGTGTGCTTTTGTGGATCAATATATTGTGTGCGTGGATTGGTTTACAGTACACAAAACAATTCTAAAACGATAGTGTTAACTGACAAATCTTTTATGAGTCTGGTAGTGTTTGTTTATGGATTATTGCATTCATTTGAGTATTCTTTAATATCTAACTTGTTTGCAACTACGCATTAGTGTACTGCTGTATATATACAATCATTGATTAACTGCTGTGTATTTACAAATCACTGTTAACATGGGAGGATTGTATGCAGTGTACTTTTGAATCATGGCTGACATTTGGAGTTGTATGCTGTGAATACAAACATTTTGGCAGTATTTTATCTCCATAGTTACACTCCTGTCACACCATGTATATATGCAACAATTTGGTGAAGACAAGGGTTCAATACCTGCCCCTTCACTAAACCGTCTCCTCTTCCTCTGTTTAACTAAGAGTACCACTTAAATTTTAGTTTCCACTTCCCGTAATATGCACTGCTCAAAAAAAAAGAGAACCCTTAAATCACACAGCAGGTCATTTGTTGAGAACAAAATGATGTAACAACAACCAAAGCAAATCAAACAATGGCATCAATGGACAAAGGCGTCCAGGAGCTGCCTACACACTCTGGCCACGAGGCCAGGCATTGTCCTGTACAAGGAGGAACCGTGTGCCCTCTGCACCAGTGTAAGATCTGACCATGGATCTGTGAACAGAAAGGGCCGCCAATGGGGAACTGCCGATTCTGGTGTTCTCTGGAAAAGGCCAACCGAGCTACACGGGGCTGTGAGCACAGGTCTCATTAGAGGACGTTGGGCCTTGTGGAGTCTGTTTCTGACAAACCTACTTGTAACAGCCCTTATGGATGTGCCATCCTGGAGGAAAGGAACTTACTGCGCAACTTGAATGGGCTGCAGGTAGTGCCTCATGCTACCAGCAGTGACAAAGAAAGTAGCAAAATGCTAAACTAGAGAAGAATCAGACAGGAGAGAGCAGTTGTTTGTTGCCACCACCAGCACAAGCTATTCCTTTTTGCAGGTTCTCTGGCTCTTGCCTCTCCAGTGGTTATTTTATTTGCACCAAAACAGGTGACATTGATTCACAATCGTTTATGGTTCCTAACTGGACAGACTGGTATCCCTGAAGTCTCATTGACTTGGTGTTATACTGTGATTACGTGTTCTATTCAATTCTTAACTGTATATGTAGTTACTATTTTCAGTAAACACTGCTATTTTACCACTATATTCCTCACAATTATGTTCTGCATCAACGCGACAATTCCACAGCAGGCGCGAGATGGTCCAAAATCGACACATGCTTCTGTTAGTACATGCCGGTCTCACACACTCCTCGCTTTAGCTCCTACATTCTCCCTGAGGTAATGACCACGATGCCAAACCCAGGCCACCGTGATGCAGCGGTAACGCGAAGCAGCGACATGCACGCTCTGTCCGATAATGGTGTAATACGTTGAAGAACACATTGCAAGGGATTTTACAATTATTTCTAGATCCTTGACTTTTCTGCATCAGCGGAAACCACTGGTTTTCAACTGGATTTATTTTCAAGCCGGAAATAGCCAGTAAATGAAATATTCAAAATCTCATTAAATGCATTTACTGTATTCTACAAAGACGTTTTTTCCTCATCGTTATCAAGTGTGCCAATCATTTTGGAGGTGAGTTTATATTAAAAAGGTAGCGGTCAGAATACTTACTTTCAGTAACACAAAGGACTTGGTATAAACATCAACGGTATCATGTAGGGATTCTGCAAATGATATAGAATGTTTACAAGCAACCACCAGAAGTTAAATTACAGTTTTACAGAATGTCACCAAATCATCAACCAATCGCTAACATTCAATAAAATGCCCGCTAAAATCTCTCTGGAAAAAATATAAACAGAAGTTATGCAAGCTATGTGTGGAAAAAAGAAATTTCTCACTGAAACTCAACAATTGGTTAGAAGAATCAATAACAGCAATCAAACACAGCTATTAAATATCCGGTAATCTTGACCGAATTACGACCCTATTTTTCAGGACCTCTGGATTTCATCAGATGCTGTGGGCGTATTTTCCTTGATACTATGCAAGTTTTCTCTTTTGCGCCAAGAGTCATGAACACTAATCTTATCTGAGGCGAGAGAGGACTGCAGACCCCTGGACATGGCAAGAGTTACCTCAATTAATTACGGACCAGCTAGTGTCCCAAACTTTCTCCAGTTGGACAAAACGGTCCAAACTGGTTAAGACGAAAAGCATTAGACATGGCTGTGTAACTTTTACCACACTGCATTAACAAGTTTTCTTCAGGCCATCCAATGGATCGATTGTGGCATGATATTACCACACCCAATTATGTGATCTGCACAATTATTTTCTTTCCCCAGTTCACTACTGCTTTGATGAATAAGACACCACAAGGGAAGGTAATACAACCCTAATGCATTTAGGGCACATCAAAAGCTTCCCTGAAAGTCACCAGGGCCCCGGAAATACTGCTCTATATAACATGACAACCCACAAAAAGATCAGAAAAGTGACAACAGTGGGAAACAAAAACAGAAACTATAACACTGGGTACGTAATTGACTATTTCGTATACATACCTCCTTTCAAAATGTAACACATTTTCAGGTTCTGGCAAAAGAAATCCATCTCAGCATACTGGAAGTACTTCTGATTATTATACAAGACAACAAGTCTATATCCAAAATGTCTCAGTTCAAACACTGAAAATGAAGAATATTGTATAAGCTATGGTTTTGATTGTGCGCTATGCTGAATGCAACAACGTTTTATGTATATGACTGAAAAAAAACTTGACATTCTCACTTGGTATCACTGTGTAGTTCATTATATAGTTTGTAACTCCAAAGTTGCAGGGTGACACTGACACAGAAAAGTCATATACTGCTCCTGGCAAAATAATTTTTAATAAACACCCCATAATATAATTAATTTAAAAAACAGTTTTACTTTCCATATGGTCATACAAGGTTGTAGCAAAAAGGATCTTACCATGCCAAGTGTACCAGACTTCCACACTTTCTGAAGAGCAAAGTAATGTTCTCTGGCCAAAAGCGGACAAAACACTCAACAGAACCATACAGAGACATGGAAACATTGTGTTCGTTGTTTTAAATTAAGGTGACAGACAATGGTTTGACTGACTACCAGTGTCAAGTTTATATGCAATTCTCACTGTTTAGAAGCATCAACTTCCTTAAAACATTAATTCACATACTGTTACAGTCCACATACTTCCTTAAAATGTCTCCGGTAAGAACTACTGACACTGTTTTATGGTGAAGAGATTCATTGTTTGAAGCATGGGAAAGTAACAACCTCAACCACAGTCATGTCAGAAGCAAAATGTACTTTTCCAATGATATAATCTGTTGGTCAAAACATTTATATTGATAATATTTCCCAATATCTGTACAACACAACTTCCTAGTAATAGTCACTAAAATGTCCATAGTTCTTTGATGACTATACCTAAACTTAGTCATACATGCATACGCAAACAAACAAAGACTGACAGTTTAGATTACCATTAGCATAATTAACAGAAACCTAATCTGGTTAACCACCCATGTCCTCTGTATCAAATGAAAAGGGCTGGTCGTAACCCATGAGGTGGTTGTAATCATGAGGAACGGGGAACAGCATTGGGTTCACAAGCATGGACACACTATTAGCATAGAACGTGGTGAACATTTTGCTGACACCTGGTAATCGGACCTCACTTTGACGGAACACGGTCCTTTTCTCCATCAGGAGCACATTGTACGTGACCGCAGTGTACGTGTCCGTCTCCCTGTTGTGGTACAAACGGACCACGTAGCCTTTGGTGATGATGTGAAGGAGGACGGGAGTCAGGAAGGTGAAAAAACCGATGATACCACAGAAGGCCCCTTTTAGCAAAAGGCTCTGAATGCCAATGCCGGTCTTCAGGAAGATGCATGGCATTATACAGAGGCTTGCCCCGCTACTGGTATAAGAGAACATCTTTACACCTGCAACCAGCAAACAGAAACCGCTCTATTTGAAAGGTGAATCTACGTTCGGTCCGGCAATGATATTAACAATGTCAATGGTAATCATGAGATGACAACAAAGTAACAGGCTACCTCGAACAGCGTTGCCGAGGTTTCCTGAATAGATCAGCTTCCCCTCTTCAGACTGGCAGCTGGGGGCCATACTAAAGCTGCGGACCATGTGCTGTATGGATGGGGACCACACCTGGACCAAAATAAAAACTATTTATTTCCATGCAGGGTCTGACAGAAAGTAAACCAATAATTAAACCAGTGTTCTACTCCAAATACCCAACATGGATTCCTTGTTGTGTCCAGCTGTTTACAGAAGAATTTGAGTCACCCGTAATTGCTGATGGTGAATGTACTTATAAACAGGGAGGTTCAAATCCAGAATGCTTGTGGGTATAGGAGAACGTATGCCACCAGTATGACATCACATCACATTTAACTGCTTACATTTTAATTAATAAACAGTTTAAAGATTAAGGCAACTCGGGGGTTTGTTATTAAGTGCTGAATAAGAACGGCTCATAGCCATGGTATATTGGCTAAATACTACACCCCGATGAGCCTTATTGGTTACTTTTAAACTGGGTGGTTTAAATCCTGAATGCGGGTTATTGACAACTGCGCTATACAAGACCGTACATCATGGTAATGACCTTAAATTACTTATTACTGTTCAAATTGTATTGGTAACGGGTATATACAAGCAATAAGACGTGTGCTTTGGCAACATACCGGGGCTAGGCAGTGAGAAGAGCTTATAGCCATGATATACTGACCATATACCATAAGACAACTTTTGTAAATAGCCACCGTTCATTACAAATATTTTAGACGCGATATTGAGGAAACGGTAATGAATCATTTCTTAAATCGATCATGAATGTGGGCCTCATTTGTTTTACATATTGAATACCTAACGCACTCACGCGTCTGAACCAATTCAAAAGAGCTTGATTACAGACCAGTAGTAGTAGCAGGCTCAACTTTCTGATTGCAGTACCAGCATGGCACACGTTTTGTAGCATAACATCAATAAATTAAGTATTATTTCGATGCAAGTACAGCGATCTCGTTGACAAATGAGGGAGGACAAAATACAGACAAATACCTTGTTAGCAGCATAGTTGAAAATCGACCCTTTGACAAGGTGGTAACACTGCTCTTGGATCTTCAATGGCAGCCCTCGGCTCACGTGAGTAACAGGCCTCACATTTCGGAGGACAGCTAATTGATAACTAAAATTTTGCGAAATACAACCACGAAATCCACGTGAGACGTGTTGCTTAAACATCGCAAAATCCCAAATGTATTTAGTTTTTTTTTATCGTTTGCTATCAACGTAGTAGTCCACCTACCACGCGCAATCGCAGACAACTAATCTGCTCCACTTCTGCGCGGTAGGATACACATGATTTCCTGTATGAACAAGCAACACCACAATAAAGGTCTATTAGTATGTCATAATAAAAGTCAGCATTAAAAGTAAAGTTTTGGAAATGTAAAAATAAAGTAATAATAACGCAATAATAAGACGAAGCGATTGACACTTAATGGAGGCTATTACTATACTTTGATAGGCTTAATATATTATATAAATAGTATCAACAATTTTATTGGCTTTCCATTATAGAAAAAAGGACAAATCTGATTCAGTAAAGAGACCATGTTTGCAATTCTTTAATACATTTTAATCTTTGGGACAGGGGACCCTTTTTGTGATCGCAAATTCCCAAAAAGGGACACCCTCATAATCAAAATCAAAATCGAGTACAAGAAAAATAATAGTGTTATTAAAACGTAACCCATTGGTATTCAAGCAGCATTTACAGATATTTGCAGTATATACACTGCTCAGAAAGATTAAAAGGACAATATTAAGATGAAAATCTTTCCTCTACATTGTGTAATTTGTTGAGAACAAAATAACATAACAGTCAATTGAAACCAAAATCAACAACCAATTGAGGATTTGATTCAAACTCACACTGAAAATCAAGGTATATAATTGAAATCACCAACTCAGTGGTGTGTATGGCCCCCACGTGCCTGTATGCACTCCTGACAATGTCTGGGCATGTTCCTGATGAGACGGCGAATGGTGTCCTGGGCGATCTCCTCTCAGACCTGGATCAGGGCATCAGTGAGCTCCTGTGGCACTACTTGGTGACATTGGATGCATCTATAAATAATGTCTGAGAGGTTTCAATTGGATTCACGTATGGGGAACATTAGAGCCAGTCAATGGCATCCACACTCTGGCCACATGAGGCCAGACATTGTCCTGCACCAGGAGGAACCCATGGCCCACTACACCAGCGTATGTTCTGAGGATGGGTCTAAAGATTTCATCCTGGAACCTAACAGCAGCCAGGGTACTGTGGTCTAGCAAGTGGAGGTCTGTGCAACCCTCTAGTATACGAGCTGAATCAAACTGCAATCTTCAGGTTTGCAAGAATAGAGAAATAGCTTCAAACAACTAAAGCAGCATGCAAAAAACAAACAGACAACGCATACTTAAAACAAGGAACCACTTAAAAACACTTCATATTGAGACAGACTAAAAGTCATTTGTCGAAATTATAACTTTCCAACAATTGTATTCATTGTTTATCACTCAAATGCATTCAAAATAAGGCTCTTAATATTGAATGTTCACAAGCCTAGCACCATGGAATGGAAGAATGGGGTGGGGAGAATGCAAACATTGACTCTTGAGACAAAGCAAACAATTGTCTCAAGAATTAAACAATGTGACCACTTAATAGAGTATACGGTATAGGTCAATTGTTCCAAAGGAACAACGAAACTAACCTTTCACATTGAAATGTAAAAGGGTGTTTGTTAACATCCTTTTTTCTCCAGTGACACCTGCTGGATGAGAGGCCGCTGGACAGAAGTCTGCTCAGATTCATTGTTGTTAGCATTGATCTGGTGAGCCTTGAAATGGGACATGCATTTATCTGCTCCAAGGAACTGGTACATGCAAACAATGGCTTCAAAGGGCAAGACCCTGCAAAAGACAGGGATACAGAAATGTAATGAACAATCAGTGGCTCCCATAATATGAAGAACATATTGACAAATTCCCTGCAGGTTGAGGGAAAAAGACGGTTAATATAAGGATGTAATCTAGTTTCCCAACAAAAACAGACTATATCTGGGTATTTGGATATCCATTTTGTTTACTACTTACATCTTCATGAAGCTGGCCACGTACATACTCCATGGAGTAAATATCACAGACTGGTCTGTTAGTATGGCCCTCACAGCCTGCTGTACACACTGGTCTGTCTTTAACTGATGGGAACGTGGGAAAGTCTCTTTCCTGCTTGGACAGAAGTAGTCATTAATTATGTTCTCTTGTTTTTGCACAATTTCATATTTGATTATGCTGAAATTAAATTAGTATTGTGTTCAGATTCGAAAACCAGTGTTTCTAGTGTAGTAATTTAGCAGTGGAGAGAAAGATTTATAACCAGATGATGCCTCACATTAAATCCATGTCATTTGGTGATTTGTTATTGACCAAAATTTGACTATTGAATTAATTAAGGATTATCTAAACAAAGGCAGGACAAGATTCTTGATGAGTCTTAAATTGCAAACCAATGTGCGTCTGACTCTTCCAACAAAGATAAAATATTGCTATATATCTCCTTTTTATATATTTTATTTGATGAAAATAAATATGTTCTGCTTGTTTCCACAAAGCTGGCTCAAACAGGAGTTAGCCAGGAGTAAGGCAAATTTTTCTTTAATGTATTTTGTCCTCTCTGCTGAAATCCACAGGGAAACACTGAGAACACTCTGCATAACATTTTCCTACCTGATTTGACACCCATTGAACATGTCATCATTAAATAGGAATGGGCACACAAGTGTCATCTTTATCCCATATTTTTCTATTGCTTTTAGCTCGTGGCTGAGAGACTCATGGAAACCTATAGCACCGGACTTGCTGGCACAGTAGTCCTAGTGAAAGGCAAAAACAAAGTATTAACAGAAGTCCAGAAAAAGAGTCCCATATACTGTAGTTTGATCATGACAAGAATCTGGCGCTAACCTCAACACCTGCTGTGGTGAACAGACCAAAGGAGCTGGCTACTGTCACGATGTGTCCATGATTCAGCTGAAGCATCTTGGGTAGAAAAGCCTTAGTAGTCTGAAATGTAAACGCACGTAAGGAATAAAAAAAAAAAACATTCTTAAGGTAAGAATACCAAAAATACACAGCATGACACCTGATTTTAATACTAGATAGTTTGCAGCAGGCCTGTCCCATCTTCATTGTGAATATACGTGATTATCTTACCATTATATTACCATATATATCATATATTACCATGAGCAGAAACTTAGTCAAATACATCCTGCTGAATTCTACCATCATGTTGGATTCTTAATGAAGTTTACACATTTATTCTTAATTCCATTAAGATTAGGGGTAAAAGGGTTGCCAATTGATTAAGAGGGTTAGGCCAGTATGTTGATGGTTCCAATCTCTGATCGAACAAGTTGTCAGGAATCAAGACAATTAACTGTTATTGCTCAGTCAATGGTGTAAATAAAACATTTTAAGCGTTCCTTATTAGGCAAAATAACATGGGGCGGGTTGAGTGAAATGCAACTGACCCAGAAGTGAGCATAGCAGTTGACCATCATGGTGTGTTCCAGGAGTTCATCTGGACAGTCCAGCAGGTGATGTCCTGAGACCACCCCAGCACTGTTGATCAAGATATCAATGTAGCCTACTTCACACCGCACCTTATCTGCAGTCAAGTACACCTCTTCACGCTTGCTAACATCACACAGGTAAGTGTGCACCTGGGCCTGAACCAGAGAAACACCTCCTGCCTCACCAGACATCAAACCTGTACAGCAGGAGAGACATAATAATAATGAACACATGAGGCACAAAGTGTTGGGTAATCTGGCCAATATACCACAGCTAAGGGTCGTTCTTATGCATGTTTAACAGCAGAGTCATTGCATAGAAAATTCACATTCGGAATTCAGGGCTTGGGATTAAATAGTTGATAATAGGCTGTTATAAAAACACAAAGTAATTTTTATACTCCAACCCCAAATGAAAATAATACTAATGTTGACATCACACACCTCTTGTTTTATTTTTCTTAATGCAAAAAAGAAAAAATCCCCAAAATGTAACATATTTTCAGCAAGCCCGGCTTGCTGCTGATCCTAGCCCTAGTTTTGGCGTTACAATGGGAAGACTACGTTTCTTAAATCAATTTTGATATTGGATTGCTCTTAGTGGGCGAATCATCTGTTGGTAGTAAAGCAACACAACTGTAAAAGACTGATTATTAGTAAAATAATGGAAAGTACTAAAATTAGAAGGCTAACTGTACTAAAATGTAGAGTAATAAGCATGTTACGTTTTATTCTTAAAGAATGGGTAGTCTACATTTTATTAATTTAAGCGTAAACGAATTGATGTCTCAACGAGCATTTGACCACTTCTCCTACCGGTAAGCTCGCACTGTATTTTTCGCACTATCTCAGCAGTTTCTTCGTTAGTTTCCCGATTGATATCCCAAAGGACCACTGTAGCACCACGTCGGGCAAACTCCTTGGCAAGGTGTCTTCCGAGACCGCCTCCGGCACCCGTAATTACACAGATCTGACCCATTACATTCTTCTCTTTGGGACGCATGAGCCATCTAGTACCAGCTAATACAAAAGTCCAAAGAACTTTGCACGACACCAAGCACAACTCAACAACGATATTCATGATGAGTTACTTAGTTTACATTTTTTCGAAAATATTTCAAGGCCATGACACTATTATGTATCAAACAGAAAATGTAACTTGACTTTGATCACGTACAGCTAATTTACTCGTACTATTTGTTGCCAATGTAACGTTGACTCTGCTTGATCTTCTTCCGTGTTTTTTTTTTTGGCGAACAAAATCACCAAATGGTGTACTGCCGCCCACTACTGTGTGGGATGTAGGCCCTACGTTCCTGCCTATTTCTCTCTTTAGATTGATGCTAGTTTTTGGATAACTATTTCAAATATTTTCTTGTTGATATCAACGTCATGTATTCAACGTCAGATCTCATGCTAGCCATATGCCTGCCAAATGTTAACGGGGACAACTCCAATATGAAATGCATTTTTCATTTTTATTTTAAGTTGCCAGGTAGTTGTTGTTATTTAGTAGATACTCATATGCAGAGTGACTTACACAAGTGAGTAAATATTTTGGTTTTATATTGGCTCACCATTGGAATCTAAGTCAAAACAACTCCCATTGGTTTTCCATGTTCTACCAACTCATCAGTACTATCATAACAAAATAAACAGTACACAACTTAAGTTACATCAAATAAGCCTTACATACAGGATCAAATTAATGAATTTTATATTGACTAAATTAGACCCAGTACAAAAACAAATTTGTTCCAATGTTAAACAACTGGTAATAGCAACCTGTTTGTCCATAATATTGCACATAACCTTTGGTTGATGCATAGATTGTTGGAGCAGAGGAAAGCAACATGGAGACAAAAGATCAACCAAAGATGGATTTCCTGTTCAGCATTTTCTCCCAGTATTGTCCTTTTGCCCTATCAATGGAACGTGAATGACACGGGGAGAATTCTAGTTAAAAACTCATTGTGTCTCCTGTCAACTCACCTATTTCTCAAAACCCATTGGAGGAGAAATCCAGAGGTCCTTCTGACATTCTCCTCCAATGGGTGTTAGAAGAAAGCAAGAATGAGGTGGGAGGACAAGAAAAGTATGACATATATTTTACTTCATTACAAAATAGTATGTTCATTATCTGTACATACAGAATGTTCACGACCCTCTGCAAGCAACACATCACAAAGGCAGGGTCACATGAACACATTTTATTTGTCTTGCATATGGAAATGAACTTATTGGAAACAATAAGTTACTATTCATTCACTATCAAGTTATGTTGACTTACAATTAATGACTATGGTCACATACCTTAAAAAGAATGAGGATGGAGGGAACATCAAAGCAGGCAGAAAATGTTTCATGAGGAATTGACCCTACAGCAAACTACAGTACATTGTAGTTGTCAGTACTGATTCGAGGATATGAGTATGGTCAAGCTAACTGTACAAAAGAATGTAAGATAATTACAACAGAAATACAAACGGAAATTGTGTTTTTGCAGGTGACGTGGTGGACACTAGATGTTGTTTCTGAATTCCAGGAAGTGTCAGTGCAGAATTTCTCCCTGTCTGCCCTGATGTCTTAATAATGAACTGATGGAAGCCTGCTAAACTGCACTGTACATTACAGACTGATGGTACTTTAACATGAGAAAGTAAGCCATGACATGGCAAAGCTTTCAAGTTACACAAAACCTGAGAACTCTGTACAATATATTTTTGCATATGATCCCCTAATGTCTTACTAATAGAATATAATTATTTATAGATCTCTATGAACCAACCAAATTATATTTTCGCCTTCTCATAAATTTCTATTTATGAAAAGGCACACAATTCATAATTTTACCAGGAATAATTGTCCTGATCAATTTTATCTTAGAAAAATAGAATCAATCATACGTGCAAACCAACAAAACATGATATGGTAATCTACTTTAAATGGAATAAAAGCAGAGTAGTAGATACTTACAATACTGTAGTATTAAGATTGTCAGCAGATTGGCCTTCATGATTCAATTCAGACTAGTCATCATTCTTTTTTTTAGGCTGAAACAGTTGAGATTGGATGTTTACCATTACAGAATAGGTCAGCCATGCAATACTTGAAAATGCACAATTAATTTGATAACACATTCACTTTCTTCAAAATGAAGAGGAATAGAGATATGCATGACTTGGAATAATTAAAGTGCCTTAAAACATCCTCTGTCTTTAGAGGGCAGTGTTGCTACTGTATTAGACTTACAGTACTATTAGTCTGTGGCCACAATCATTCCCATACAATGTAAATTAAACTTGATTCATCAACCATGACATACACAGTTTATGTTCCAAATAGCATACACACACACACAGTAGCCAACACATTTTCTGCACTTCTGTAAGCAAAAGGCAGCATAATAGCAACATAAATAACAAGAGAAGTATACAACACAGATTTCCTTTTATAAGAATGAATCTGGTACTCAGCAGTAATACAATGTCCATTTAAGTGAATAGCCGGAAGAACAATTCACTTGATATGATTTGTATGTAAGTGAAGGAATTGCTGCTTTACAGGAATATCTTTAAAGTATAATGCCATTAGCTAATCCCTTTGCCATTGTATTAATACATGAGGTGCCATGCAATACTGATATGGCTTGTCCTTTTTCAATTCCATGGATGTGGAGTTGCATGATCACAACCTAGCTAAAACTAGAGATGTAGGACATTAGCTTATTCTCATGAACAGAATATAACATAGTCAAAAATAATGTTTTAAAACACAATCATAAATAGTCAACAGGCTAATATTAAATAGTATTTATCCTTTTGCACTATTTCCATGTAGGTCAATGTATAAGAATTGCTTTTATTTTTCCTGCGCTTTTGTTTTCTTTTTGCTGATTTTCATTCCTCACTTTCCTGAACAAAAAAGACTCTTGCTTATTCCATATGGTACAAGTCTCGGTTGTTGTGATTAAAAACAATGCGAAACCTAAACAGCTTTAATACCATGAGATGAAATTGAAACATTGCAAATTACTGTTATTCACAGAATATGATATGACACTGATACTTTTCCAAAAATGCTCCACAAATGATGTTTGTTCTTTATAAAAAAAAAAATGCCAGTCTTTCCACACAGTCCGTATTCCACCACACTTCAGGAGAAAAATAAATTGCACAAAAATCATGATTTAATAATTGTGTTGCAATAGCTTTTCTACTTAAAAGGTCCTGGACCAATAGGTTCAGTTTGTTCATAAAGGTCCTCATTCATACTAAGTTTGTTCTGCTCACATCGGAGCATGATAGTAAATGCCACTGTTAAAAGTTCAATGTCTAGAGCAAACAGCAGTGCTTAGGTCTTCGGAAACAGTGATGTTTTCAGAAGTTATACTTGTCAAGCCATGCAGACAACGTATTGTTCAATGTTGTGCTTCTTCTACCTTCTTCTCCATAGGCAAACTGACATTTTTTATCAACAGTCCACCTATACCTATACTAGTCACATGCTTGTTTCACATGGTGGAGATAGACTTCCGTCCAGTACTATGTGGTTTTCCTTTTGGCTGTTGCTTGCCTCTCCTTCCCCGTTGCCGGTGACAAGCACATCCTTAGTGGTGCAGTTGGGGGATTTAGGTGACAAAGGGCTGAAGACGGCAGACCTGTCCATGTGATTTCCCTTTTGGCTTAAGCTGGAAGGCTGACCTTCACTCTCTAAGTCCTGGGACGGATCCTCTCCTTGGCCTGACTGTCCTGGAACCTGTGGGCTGGTAACCAGGCCCTGGCATGTAGATGGGGAGGGTTGGATTCCAGATGGAGACAGAATAGCACCCAAAGACTGAGGGGAATTAGCACTGGAAGGAGTGGATGGGATTTCTTCCTGAGATTCAATGAAGTTTACTTTAAGTGATTTTGCCTTCTGGGGGTTGTTGCCTCTGAGAGAACTGCGGATGTTTTCAACGCTCATGTCAAAGCTTTTATTATCTTCCCCTTGTGATGCTCTCTCTGGGTTGCTTGAGACAAACTCATAGAGACCCTCCTTAATGATTCTGGCTGACTGTAAATCGTCTGTGGTTTTTGGTTCCATGGAGGAGATCTGGCTGAGGTCGAGGGGAGGAGGAGCCCTTCGCACTGCTATGTTGGGAAGGAGAGCAGTGCTTTCTGCCACACTGAGCTCTGTAGTGCAGCTGGTGAAGCTGTCTGCACTGGATGGGCTCTTAAGGTCACTGCTGGCTCTTTCCTTAATGATGGGCGGCTTAAGACCAGAAGACACTACCCTCATTTCCATTTCCTCTCTAATCATCTGTCCTTGTACTTGGGGAGCTCCAGAGCCAACGTTGGCGGTGGTCGTCATCTTGTTATACATCTCCTCTAATATCTTGGCGTTCAGGTGCTGTGGGCTGCTTCTTTGCGGATTGGCCCTATCTGGAGATCCCAGTTGAGCAACCTCTTTATACCTCGCTAGGGACTTTGGACTGATGTCTGAGTTGCCGTGTCTGCTGCTCCACTTGCTTGGCGAGAGGTGGTTGTCTATCGGCCGCTTGTCCTCCCCCTTCTCCACCATGACATCCGTCAGCTCCATGCTGCGGGCGAACGCGTCCTTCAGATTCATAGATACAATACTGCCGTTCCTCTTGGCCCTCTCCAAGGCCTCTCTCCTCTTGATGGCCTTCTCCTGCCTCTTCTGCTCCCGGTAGAACTCGGAGAAGTTGTTCACGATGATGGGGATGGGCAGTGCAATCACCAGTACCCCCGCAATACAACACAGCCCCCCAACTATTTTACCAAGAAGGGTTTGTGGATAGATGTCCCCATAACCCACGGTGGTCATGGTTATAGTGGCCCACCAGAATGAGGCGGGAATACTGGTGAATTTGGTGGCATCTTCGTCTTTTTCAGCGAAGAATACCAGACTGGAGAAGATCATGATGCCCATAGCCAGGAACAATATCAACAGCCCCAGTTCGTTGTAACTGCGCCGTAGGGTGAACCCAAGGGACTGCAGGCCAGTGGAATGTCGGGCCAGTTTTAGAATTCTTAAGATCCTCATGATACGGAAAATCTGGACTACTCGTCTGACATTCTGGAACTGCAAAACACTCTTGTTTGACTCGGTCAGGAAAAGGGTGACATAGTAGGGTAGGATTGCTAGCAAGTCAATGACATTTAGTGGACCTTTGCTGAACTGCCATTTGTCTGGAGATGAGAGAAAGCGGAGGAGGTACTCCATTGTAAACCAGGCGATGCATACAGCTTCAACATGCGCTAGGCTGGGATTGTCATTGAATTGTCCAAACTCATCGACGACTTGTAGCTCTGGCAAGGTATTCAGTGATAATGAAATTGTTGATAGAACAATGAAGAAAACAGAGACGAAGGCCAGGAACTGAAGGACAAAAGAAACAGAAAAATGGGAAATTAGTGATAAGACAGCTGAAACAACTCTGATGTATGTTTGTTTATGTTTAGGCTTTACAGTTAGGGTTCCGTTAAGTGTTAAGGTTTTGAGGTATGTTTATCATGGAACTATTATATGACAGAATAATATATGTTTATTTAAATGTTTTAAACGTAAGCATTTTGCTAGAAGTTCTTTCAGTTCTCAACGTGCTCCCAAGAAAATCATAGCAAATTAACAAGTCAAACACAATTTCCAACATGTTGTCTTGGCGAGAATACAAATACAGTGGGGCAAAAAAGTATTTAAAAGCCACCAATTGTGCAAGTTCTCCCACTGAAAAAGATGAGAGGCCTTTAATTTTCATCACAGGCACACTTCAACTATGACAGACAATGTGAGAAGAGAAAATCACATTGTAGGATTTTTTATGAATTTATTTGCAAATGATTGTGGAAAATACGTATTTGGTCACCTACAAACAGGCAAGATTTCTGGCTCTCACAGACCTGTAACTTCTCCTTTAAGAGGCTCCACTGTCCTCCACTCGTTACCTGTATTAATGGCACCTGTTTGAACTTGTTATCAGTATAAAAGACACCTGTCCACAACCTCAAACAGTCACACTCCAAACTCCACTATGGCCAAGACCAAAGAGCTGTCAAAGAACACCAGAAACAAAATTGTAGACCTGCACCAGGCTGGAAAGACTGAATCTGCAATAGGTAAGCAGCTTGGTGTGAAGAAATCAACTGTGGGAGCAATTATTAGAGAATGGAAGACATACAAGACCACTGATAATCTCCCTCGATCTGGGGCTCCAAGCAAGATCTCACCCTGTGGGGTCAAAATTATCGCAAAAATCCCAGAACCACACGGGGGGACCTAGTGAATGACCTGCAGAGAGCTGGGACCAAAGTAACAAAGCCTACCATCAGTAACACACTACGCCGCCAGGATGAATGGGGCCATGTATCGTGAGATTTTGAGTGAAAACCTCCTTCCATCAGCTAGGGCATTGAAGATGAAACGTGGCTGGGTCTTTCAGCATGACAATGATCCCAAACACACCGCCCGGGCAACGAAGGAGTGGCTTCGTAAGAAGCATTTCAGGGTCCTGGAGTGGCCTAGCCAGTCTCCAGATCTCAACCCCATAGAACATCTTTGGAGGGAGTTGAAAGTCTGTGTTGCCCAGCAACAGCCCCAAAACATCACTGCTCTAGAGGAGATCTGCATGGAGGAATGGGCCAAAATACCAGCAACAGTGTGTGACAACCTTGTGAAGACTTACAGAAAACGTTTGACCTCTGTTATTGCCAACGAAGGGTATACAACAAAATATTGAGAAACTTTTGTTATTGACCAAATACTTATTTTCCACCATAATTTGCAATTGAATTCATTACAAATCCTGCAATGTGATTTTCTGGATTTATTTCATTTTGTCTGTCATAGCTAAAGTGTACATATGATAAATTACAAGCCTCATCTTTTTCAGTTGGAGAACTTGCACAATTGGTGGCTGAATAAATACTGTTTTGCCCCACTGTACATGTAGTAAGACGTTCTGTTCTGCTCTGTTCAACCATGTGGATACAAGGGGTTAAGATGGAGTATTGCTATGTCAATCATAGATATAGAACTGCTTTTTATCTATATTGTCAGAAAAACCAAAATGGTGGTACAATCTACTTCTACTTCAAGACGCTAAATTTATAAATTCTACATCCCTTCTACCTTTTGACTTGACACTGCATGTCATCAACGAATATACAACTATATTATTGCAAATATTATGTTTCTGTTTTGCTACATTATCCTGTAAGCCAAACTAAAATAACATACTGGTTACTAATACTAGCTTACAATATTTTGCAGTAGTATGCCATCCTTACTGGGGTGCCTGGAAAACATGAATGATGTCAGGAGGATCAATAAGGACAGGTTCTGTATAAGCAGCTGAATATCAGGCAGCGAGTCCACTGCTTACTGTGCTTACTGTGCTTACGGTCTAGTGATTTTCTTTAATTAAATCAACTACTAGACCTCAACTGTCATTTAGTCTTCAGAGACTGTATTGACTGAGCCAAGGGTTATCCCCCCATGTAACCCCTTAACATTACAGCAGCCTCATCATTTGGATCGGTCAAAAGCAGGTTATCTATATGTATAGGTCACAAAGGACCAAGCAGAGGGAGGATTCCCACTCAACACCAGTACAATGAAACAGGCCATGTTTCACTAAACTCAATCTGTTGGACGGTTCTTAAGAGGAAGGAGTATTGACTTTTAATATAATAAATAAGGAATAATTTACCAAAGTCCACAAATCTTTGTTCATTTTCCTCTACCTAGACCTCCTTTAAGACACCATAGTGTTTACCTGTTGGTGTTTCAAAGCAAAACCCTTTACAGCTTGCAGATATCTTCTCAACTCCGCCACACATTACCAAAGAAACACTCAAATCAGAGGTACTTGACTAACACAAGAAACAAACAAATCATCTTATGGGTTAACCCTAACGAACAGTGTACAGATGTACAGTGTGTCATGGTTTAAAGAAGTCGTTCAACGCCTATCTTGCTCAGGTTAAATTAGCATTAACCTTCTCATGTGTCAAATCTGTAAGATATGTGTGTATGTCTGCCTGTGTGTGTGTCTGTCTGTGTGTGTGTGTCAGTCTGTCCGCATGTGTGTTCACTTAGTCATCAAGACAAGGGCACAGGTTTAGTGCCCTGTGGAAATAGACAAATGGTTAGAACATCCCTCTGAGCTATCCTTGGTCAGTCCAACCTCTCTCTCTCCCTCCCTCTCTCCCTCCCTCCCTCTCTCCCTCCCTCCCTCCCTCCCTCCCTCCCTCACTACTTCCTTCCCTCCCTCTTTGTGACGCTTTCATCACATGTCCCTACACTCTCCTAATCACGGCTGTAGAGAAGAATTAACCCCAGGGTACAAAGGACTCACACACCAAAAATAAATCTGCTTCCCCAACTACTTTGTGGACATTGAGTAAATTCTGAGTAATAACTGTGGGAGACAGAAACATGTCAATTCATCTAAAGAAAGCACAGGTGTATAAATACGGAGTTAGTGAAACAGTTAGATGATGAGGTGATGATTACTTTGCCATGATGCATTTGTCTACATTAGACAGTGTACATCCAAAGTATCCAGCCATACTGTAATATTTATTACTATTGATTTTCACGTCCCAATCTTGCTGCAGTGCTGAAGGCCATAACATCCCACTTGGCTCAGCTGTCAGGTCAACGTTGAGTTCTGATTTAAATGTACTCATCAGTTCATGTGAATTCAACAGGAAATCAACAAGAAATAGTAAATATAGGAAGAATAAATAGGCAAAATGCCCTTTGATTAGGTTTAACAACATTAACAAACTATTTTGTTGTCTACATGGTGTAAAAAACACATTGATTCAACCAGTTTTCCCCCAGTAGGATGAATACATGTCCTATCTGTGAGAAATCCTGATTCTTTCCAAGTGCTCATCTCTTATGTAAACGAGCACAATTTGCATATTGTCTAATTAACAATATTGTATGTGGGAAACACAGATGTGAGACTATGGGTTTAAGTCTCAATAATAGCAAAGCAGGCTGAGTGTTCTGTTGGGCTTTATTGTCAATACCATGGACGCCTTTTAAATATGAGCGCAATGAAAGTGAAGGACAGTCTTGTCAGGGACAAATGGAACTCAAATGACTAGCTTAGAGAGGTATTGATGGGACTTTTGCCCCTTTAAAAAACTGTTTCAGAGAACTATTGCCTTTCTGGAAGGTTTTCTTCATCCCATGAAACGAATGCAATTATAGAGTTTATTAACTTTCATGGATTTTCTTCTTATTTCAAATTAGTTTTCTAGGCTGACACACACTAACTTTAAAATGTCCCAGGGCTTAGACCATAGCCACACAGACACACTTTATGATTTACAATGTGTTTGCATTAATCAATGATCGTGCCCAATCAGCTATACACAATATCCCACACGGCTGGCATTTTTCGATAAGGGTTTCTGTGGCAGGGTTTAAAAATACAATGTTGACTGATGAAGAAGTATCAGGTTATTGGTTGATTCTTCCTGTTGAGGAAAGAATGAGTAACCACTTCTAACCTCTCTCTATCCTTACTATAGATAGCCACCAAATCCTATTACAATTATCCTGAAATGTCCTCCTCACTGAGACAAGACACTCCAAGCACATGCTGAAGCTTCTATACTTATAGACCACTGGTGGACGGGGAGGGTTTGGAGGGAATTATTATATCCACATCTAATAAGTAAACACATCTCAGATACGATGAAGAGGGAAAGAGTTCAAGGGGATCACATAAGCTGATTCACGGTGAAGAGTGAAACAGTTCAAGGGGATCACATAAGCTGATTCACGGTGAAGAGTGAAACGGTTCAAGGGGATCACATAAGCTGATTCACGGTGAAGAGTGGTCACAGGTGTGACAGGCTGGAGGTTCCATGTGAGCCACTGAGTAACGCTTGCGCCCGCTGCCAGCGTCTTCTGAGAAAGCCTCCGGGAGGAGACGGCGCCAAGGACTAGCTAAGCATCCTCTCTGCCACACCTGAGCACTGAGCCGTCGGCGCAAATGGACTTGAAATTCACCATATGCAGTAGTTTGGCTTGTAAAAGAGTATATAATAGAGGTTTGTTCCTCAAAATAAAGGTAGATAAACATGATCGGTTCTAATAATAGTGCAGTGATCCGGACAAGTATTGGCAACGCCTTACTTTACATTGCTGATTTACATGTGTGTCTGTCTGTTTTTGTAAAAACCAATGCATTGGCCTTCAACGGTATAACTTGTATTTAGTTCATAGAAATAATGTAGAATTCTTGCACAATCAATCTCAATCAATTGCTTCCTACAGTAAGCAAATGTGCTGCTTCATCCTAGTTGCAACATTTTTTTTATACTAAATCCATCTTTACTCAATACGAAATATCCCAAATAGTTAGGCGAAATATCGGCTGTAAGAACATGTTAAAACAATCAGTCACCAAAAGAGTGGAAGCCTGTGTCACTGTGATGCAGAGGTGGGGAGAGATAAGACAGTCTCTGAAAAGACTTGGCTGTACCAACGGCGTGATACAGGGATTGTCTCATGCATGTCAGGATGAGCACCCCACCTGCCCACAGACATTGCTTCTGAGGTCAAGTCAACGGTCATTCAGCATAATGCCCATTAGCTGCGAGTGCAGAGCTGCTGGAGGTCTGACTGGTCAACTCCGAACCGAACGGTCGCTGTTCCCGGTGTTCAAAGGGTTGTAGACATCCTAGGGTGTGGGTTAATAATTGGCATCTTGAGGTAATGAATGGGCCACGGTGGGAGTGTAACAAGAAGAAACCAGGTAAGAAACTGGTCAGGTACTACAAATTGCAGTGCCAATTTGCGATCTCATTACACCCCTGGCCACAATCGTTTTCTACTGGTTGATCTGGACACCTCGGCATATTGGCCTGATCTAAATCCATGCGCAGAACCTTTAGCAGAGAAATGTGTAAAAACCTCGAGTGCCTTGAGCTGCTATGTAAATTTAAAAAAAGCAGGTGTAAAAAAGGTGGTCTATTTGACAGGCAGTACAGAGTGGTCACAAGGTGTCATTTCACGCTTCAATCCCTTCAAATCTATACTAGTATGAAACAACGTGACCCACACAGAGGCTCTGAGGCCATTTTGTCTGGTTCAGCGAACGCTCTGTATATCGCAGCTCCATACAGTTAGGTGATACAGTCTTATAGTCTAATCGAGTAACTACGTCATGGGTGCCTTGCGTGTGTGTGCGGTGTATTTAGATTGAGTCCAGGAAGACAGACAGCGGTGATGGTATGGGGGTGGAATGAGCAGGATTAGCTTCCTCTTGGCCTTATCTTTAGATCTGCACAAACGTGATTAGGTATTCGCTGATCTGGACACCAGAGACACACTGTGGCTAGCCCACGTCTTGAGACCGCGCCAGGCCAGGGCACACGGGTGAGCACACCGGGACAGAACGCCAGAGGATCAACCGGAAGCAGTGAGACCTCGTGATAACTAAGGTTTCGAGTCTGAAAGGCGTGTCAGTCGAATGCAAGCGTCACCCTGGTGTCCTGTGTTGCTCTCCTGCTGCCCCCCTGGGTGGGTTCATCAATCTTCATCCACAGAAAAAAAATTCACTGCCAGTGATAGTCTCCTGTTGCTGGGGGGGGGGGGGGGGGGGGGGGGGGGG
>JACXGK010001145.1:0-25841 GCA_016801125.1 Novumbra hubbsi | reverse complement strand
AGTGTTCAAAGCGAAAAGCAAGAGTATGAGGGTCGATCACGTCCAGGGTAATGATCTACAGAGGGGTCTGGCTCAGTCGGAGAGAGGTGGGACTGTGTCTAAGCAGGCTTCACTGGGCTGGCCTCTAGCTCCATCAAGCTACATGCCTGAGCTGACCTGGATCTGCATGGGGCAGTCCTTGGGAACATCTGGCTACTGAGAGGTAAGCAGATTAATTGAAAGATCTGGATTCCCTCATTAAGCCTTGACCGGTGCCTTCCTCCCACTCAGTAACCATGGTTCAACTAGATGCAAAAGCAGCCAGGTAACAATTTTTTTATAGAGATTTAATCTGGCAGAAGGCAGGGATTTATTCCAAATATAACTTGGAGCTGGAGTTTGAGAGGAACTAAAGGAAATGAACACGTCTGGAAGAATGCAGAGATTTGTTGCTTAATGCTGTTGTTATAAAGTAATATTCCTCTTAATGATGATCGGGCCAGAAGTGTTTGAATGTGACATGAAAGTGAAAATAGCAAATAGTGCAAATAGCAATAAATACATTAGACAAACTGATTCCACAATAACCCAAAACCCACTTTTGCTAAAATTCTCAATCAAAATTGGGAACAGGAATGCCAAAGGCAAAATGTACTTAAGTCAAATAATACATTGAAATGACAGTATGTTGGTTAAATAAATCTTGAATTTCGAACGTATCGCAAACCAATGGCAAAATGGCAGACCAACAGAACCTACTTCACCGTGGGAATACTCCATTTATGCATCTGATAGACAGCATCAGGTCCAAAAACATGCTGGAATATTTCATAGTAAAAAAGGAAATACATGCATAAGGATATACTGAAGGTTAGATTATTTATGGCAAAAGTTGTCATTGCAGGCCAGCCTCGGAGGGGAAACCAACGCAGCAAGGAAACCCAAGAACGTCTTGATCAATATCAGGGGGTATTTATGGAAAAGTGACATGGGATATATTGGACTGCCAGTGTTTTTATAGAGATGCAGCCAAAGCCAACCTACCGCATTTGTCAACAAGTTTCTGCTGAGTAAGGAACACTGTGAATGCAAGAGATTTTTTTGTTCAGCAATAGCATGTTTATGGTCATATAGCCTGAAGAACGTTTGTTTGTCTATCATTGCTGTCAGGTGAAAATAAATTCTGAAATCTTCAAAACAGACATTAAAAAAAAAAAAAAAAAAAACATTAATGTCTTTTTTCAGAATGAACTCACGATTAGAAACTTTCAAAGCTATTATTAGTACATTCTCCTAAATTCCTGAAAAGTGAAGGGGCATTTTTCACTATTTATGCAGGACGTACCGCCAGGATGTAAATATAAAATCAGACAATCAATGAAACATTTAACAACAAACCGTGAATCTCCACACAGACACTGATAAATGTGTCAATATAACTCTGCCGTATCTAGAGAATGTGCATAGCTTTCACAGTCAACTGCTATGGTGAGACACCATGCCATTACTCCAGAAAATAGGTTTTATTTAGAACATGTTGGCTCAGGCTACTGCCTCTGACTCTGAGCTACGGTATGACTTAGCTACGGTATGACTTAGCTATGGTATGACTTAGCTACGGTATGACTTAGCTATGACATGACTTAGCTAAGGTATGACTTAGCTACGGTATGACTTAGCTACGGTATGACTTAGCTACGGTATGTAGACTAGAACCCAACGGATTGGGTTCAGAGAGTTGGTGATAATGGGATGGTGGGGCGGTGTCTATTACCGTGTCAGAGGATAAGGGAGAATGGCCATGATTATAGTCATTAGCAAAATACACCCGATTGGTCATCACGGTGCGCGAGCCAACCACCATCTTGGTAATTAAATGGACCATGTGACATAGATTTAGACAACATGATATGCGGGCAACCCGTGCTTTAACAGGAAGTGTAAAACCCAACTGCTCTCTAACCAGGCCAGTCGAAGCGATCATCCATGGTATTCTGTGCTAGGGATTGCATCCGGATTCTCACCGTGCTGTATTACGTCGCATGGAGAATGGCCAGCCACAGCACACCCTGCTTGTGTCATCTGCTAATGCAGAGCCTGGTTGCATGTGAATTCGTCTTCAATTACCACCCACTCCACAAATGCACTTCCAAACTCTGACTAATAGTTTTCAGTAGAGGCGTTTTCCTCCTATGTTCACGCCAACAACCAGCCCAATAGTCACCTGTCCCTCAGCACCTTCAAGCCCTGCAATAAACAACATGATTGATCACGGGAGTCATGAAAAATGAGAACCCAAAGTATTGCAAAGTCAATTTATTGAATGCTGGACGCTTGACGTTCCTCTGTTTGATGAAAGAGAAGCTGACTTATTAAATCTGACACCTTTTTTGCAACCCAAAATAAGAGAAAGAAAATCTGACAATCCCTTTTCTATTAAGTCAAACCGCTGTACAACATCTAAAGTTATCATTAAGACTAACCTCAGAAAGACAGTTTGCACTCCGACTTATATCGAAAGACCTCAACCAAGAGTGTCACAGATGATTATGGCTCGCTATAGAAAAGTCCAGAGGGAAACAGATAAAATGAAACCTCGTAAAGGTTTAACACTGGCAAGAAAAGGGGGCTAATTATTAAACTGAAAAAAAAATCAAAAAAAGGCCCATGTCCTAACAACTAACTACTATGGTGGAATTCAATTACAAGACTTAAAACTCACTATTCAGCACGTATAGAGTGACATACAAAGTAGGTTTTCTTCCCCATATACAGATGGGAAAAAGGAAAATTGATGAAGCAAGTGGATCTATTCTTCCGCACAGATGTGACATTCCCCCGGAGCCTCTCTCTGCCACCATTGGGAGAACTAAAGGCGAAATGGATTATGCTAAGAGATACAGTTTCCTTGCCAAGACCGAGAATCCCTCATCCCATCCTGTATATCAATATCAGGAAAATACCCTCTGTATAATAATGATAAAAGTAAGCCTGTGTTAATACTCCCACAGTTACCAATCATATCAAGAGCATTTAAGTGCTCCAAATGAATCAGGTCCCCGTATCAAAACGTTGACCTTTACATCCAGTGGGTAAAGGTGGATTGGAAAATGTCTGTCATTTGGGATTTTAGGCTGGCAGCGCTCGGGGTAAGAAAATAGATTTGTGCTCAAAACAATCCCAGGAACAAGACATGCTGGGTCACAGGTCCACCACATACACAATTCCAATTTGGCCGAGGCTAAGATAACTGCGGCAATGCATGTCCAGGCTGCTACAGCTGAGGTGCGTGCGCTGGCGAAAACCCTCCACCATTCTTTGAGGACAATGCCCTGCTATGATTGAAATCGAATCCTACATGGCAGTTGACAAATTTGCCGGTTTAAAGATGATACTTTTAAAGTACATCAATCACGTCATTGAGAAAAACAATTCTGCTGTAAGCGACCTGCCTAACTTGTCACCCGAACCAATTAATACTACTCCAGCTTTTATTCGTTTAACAAGAGTTAATGAAGTGCGATAAGGATACAAGCTTTCTCACAGTCATCGGGTCAAATTAAGTTAGGGGGCCCTTTGGGCTGTATGTACCAAGTACCGAACAGGAACCCATCACAGAGAGAATGAGACAACTTACACTTCATTTGTTAATCTTATAGTGACTGCAAACCCAACTCCAGTAATTGATTAACAGCTCTACCGCACACGTGACCCCTGTCCGGGCCGACCGGCCAATTACAAACCAGGCTCGCAGCGAGCCAGACGGTGTGCAGCCTTCGCAACAGTCTATTTGCAGAAGCAGACTGGGTAAAACCCCCAAAGGAGATTAAGTGAGACTTCCACTGCTCCCTACATTACAATACAGTACAATCAGGCCTGAACAAAACCCATCTGCACAGGTTTCTGACGGTGTTTATAATATGCTAAATCAAACTCCTGTTCAGGGAACTGTGTGGAATTAGGGAGTAAGTGATGGGTACAGGCAGGATAAAATAGGTTTTGGCGGGAAGTTACTCTTCATATTTACTTGAGTTTCACATTTTAGTTCGTAAATATGCTAGTACTAGTTGGGGAAAAAACATCAGAGTCAAATGTAAATCAGATTGTGTACTGTGGGTAATAAACTGAATCGTATTTTACAGAAACACTTATTGGAAACCTCTTTGAATTATGAATGACACTGCTGCCTGAACGCCATGTCTCAATGCAAGGCCTCTTTCCCTTCCAGTCGGTAGTCGTGGAGGATGTAAAGCTGTGAGCTTTGAGCGGATGCGGTGTGCTGATTGACTGGGGGCCAGCCATGACACACTACTGAGTTGTGACAAACACATTCACCCCATCTCCTCTCCATCACACCTAGGAGGTGTTGGCAGAGCACACAGCCAGTGTCTCTCCCTGTACCACTTTCACAAGCCAAAGGGGGCTTCAAAGTAGGATTACGAGTTGAAGTCAAAATGCAGTTGCTCATTTGATTCACAAGATCAGACCTAGCGTCCTTCTATTCCCTGGCGGGAATGAGAACGCTGATGGGTTGGGGAACCCCACAAATCTGAGCTCATCCTCTCTGTACCCACATTCAACCCCAAACGTGCCGTCAGTAAAGGCCCCCATTCCGTCAGTGTGGTGACTAACACGCTCCAGTGTTATTGTTCATTTTGCAGTGTACAGGGGCTCCCAAACGTATGAACTCACTGTGGTTATCGATATGGTGCACCTGGCAAATGTTGACACAAGGGGGTGAATATACTTAATCGGTATTGTTTTGTTTAGTATTTCTAAAATGAATTATAATTATTAGTAGAATAATTTGCAGCTTGCATTTTTCACTTTGACATTATGGAAATGTGATGATAAGAGGCAAAAACTCCTGGTTTGAATCCAGTTTGACTTCTGGTTGTAACACCATAACATGTGGAAAAGAGAGCCACTGTAGCTGATGCAATGCAATCGTATTTGTAAGGGATATGCTGGGAAATGTTTTACAGCTTACACCCCTCACACCATGTAGACTTGTAGACACACCATGTCTCTACGGATGAAACACATTTGCCTCTAAGACCTATATAGTCTGTCTTCAAGCTGTAAAATCCTTAAAAAACTACAAACACTAAATCCCTACTCTTAATGGACAGAGTGACCTAAATGCATAATGCTTGGCAGGTAGCATCTATGGACTGGATTCTAATGGTGTATTTTCCAGACAACAACATGGCCACTACTGATCAATTCATTTTCAAGTGGGCAGTTTCTAACACAAAATGTCAAATGTAATAAATCTTTGTGAACATGTTCACCACAATGTTAAGATATCATGTGTACAAATAGGTTCACATCAACAACATGGTGGAACTTTAAAGGCCATCATTTTATATCACCTAAAGCATTTGACAAGAGAAACCTTTTGTCCCAGCTTATTGGCTCAAAGTTATCATATTGTTTTAGCTTGGAAATATAGCATTAAAAGACGTAGGTATTTTAGATGCTACACACAAAGTTTAATAGGAATTGGACCAATGGTGACAAATACATTAGAAACCTACAGCAAAATCATTTCACTGTTTATTTGTGATGTTTTGGAAGGAGTAGAGTACAACATGTTCTCATTTTGGGGAAATGTTTAGTTTGGTTTGATGGTAGCACAGTGGCTACACTGCAGACATTTGCAAATGCTGCTTGCAGATTAAATTTTGTTTAGAGTTCGATAGTGTATAGAGTTTTTTTTTTTTTTTACTTTTTTGCAGTGGGGGAACCTAGTGGGGGGAACCTAGAAGGGAAACCTAGTGGGAGAACCTAGTGGGGGAACCTAGTGGGGGAACCTAGTGGGGGAACATAGAGGGGAAACCTAGTGGGAGAACCTAGAGGGGGAACCTAGTGGGGGAAAATACTGGCCCATCCCTGGCCTATATAAAAGTCTCCAAAGGAAACAATTATAGCCAAGCCTAGCGGAGGAGCGGCCTGTGATGACACTGATCGATGCAACCAGAAACTGACTCCAACCTAGAAAGCCACTATTTTACACACGTGGAACCAGTGTTAGAGGAAGGTTCTTTAGAATGTGAGGCCAATAAGTCATGCAAGAGAAAGTATTTTGAGTGTCCTGCCAATTAAACGAGACAGGATAACGTTGTTTTTTGTGTCTTGTCAGTTATGTGAGGCAGGAAAAAGTATAATGGAGACTGACATGTAATGGTCAGCACGGGGATCATGTATACTTCCATTTGAAGGTGGGAGCCCGATCACCATTTGTGCATTGAATGCATACATTTGGTTGCTTTGGTGGAGTGTCGTGCTTCGATTATAGATTTTTTTAGCTACCTTTTGATTTGCTTATATTCGTATGTTGCTATTGTCCAGAGGTTGTGACAGAGGGTTTCGATGTGTCATGTGACTGAGGTAAATCCTGGCCTTGACTCCTCCCACTTGTTCATCCCAAAACTCCTATCAGATCCCAGCAGCTCTTACCAAATGTGGCAACGAAAAGTTCTGAAAATAAACGTACACTGAGCACAATGCCCTGTCAGGTAGCCAAACAAATCCTCTACAGTACTTATCCATCCCATCTACACTCCCTAGTTCTACAGGAGGGGTCTTGCTGTTTACACCAATGGAGGTTGGCAGCGATTGGAACCATTATGTTTCGGATTCAGCCCATAGAGAGAGCAAATCTGCAGTGTGGGAATACAATGCATTACACTTCCCAAGATAAAAGCATGCACATTAAAACCATTGCTAATGGGTCAATTGACTGCTTTCCTTGGCCTGAATTCTGGGAAGCCCAGTACACATGGTGTGTTTGAAAGAAAATAATTGAATCCGGTGTCTGCAAAATATCATTCACAGATGTTATCGCATTTCAGTGTTATTTAGGACCTTATTCCTAAAGCTGTAATTGTTTGATCTAACTTAAACATGCAGTAAATACCATACCATTATACCTAACAAAGCTACAGGCATTATATAAATATATGTTCCCACTATTGGACCACTAATAAAACAATACGGCAAAGATATAACACAGAGAGCAGGAAGCCCTAAGCACACATGTACCATAATCTTCCGGGTTCTTTCTTATCTGATTACTTCATAGGTTAAAGGAGGATTAAGTGGCTGGTGGCACAATATTGCCCTTCACTGTCTTCATACAGTTAGAAAGGAGAATGTATCTGGACAATAAAAATCCTTGATCAAACTACATATACAGCATCTGGTATATTGATATCGGAATAGGGGTCAGTTATAGAGTTTTTCCTTCAGCTGAGCTGAGGATGAAGAAGGGTTAAGAGATCCAGCCCCTACAGCATTCCCCTACATCTCTGCAAACCACTTAGGAGGTTCGCCATTAAGAAAATCCAGGCCAATAAATTATGTTTCAGCAGAGCAAGCGCATAGATTCCTGCACCAACTTTGACACCAGGCGATGGGAGGAAAGGGAGTGTACACCGGTAGGCCTTACCTTAGCAGCCAGAGAGGAGCTGGGCTTCTCAAGGAGGTCCCACAGCTTCTGCCTCTTGTCTGGACAGCACCCTTCTTCCGGTTCCTCGCCGTCCTTTTCCCTGAGAGTCTCTGCCTCCCTCCTCAGCTCCTCGTTCATCTGCTCCTTCTTCTGGTGGTACCGGGCCTGGCAACACGACTCCAGGTAGATCTCGTCTATACCCCAGTAGTCCAGCTCCTGGCCGAAGGAGAGGGCGCACATCTCCTCCATCATGTGCAGCTTTCCTGTTCTATAAAAGTTCAGGATGGAAGAAAAGGCCCCCGGGTGCCTATCGAAGAAGTACTCGTTGTCAGTCAAGCAGTAATCGTCACAGATCTCCAGCAAGGTCTCGTGGGTATTGCAGTCTCTCAGTTTACCCAGCCTGGTCCGAGGGAGACGGTCCAGGGTCCTCCATAGGACCTCATGAACCAGCCCCCCGACATTGATACGGACTCTTCTTGATCGGGCCTTGGTTCGGATGATGTCGATGGGCTCTGGGGGGAGTGAGCCGACAGGACGCGAGTTGCTTTTGGGGAGCCCAAAGTTAGCTCTGTCCGCCATGGTGGTCACAGTTCAGCTGTAATGTGACGTCAGGAGGAGGTCAGGTCAAATCCACTGACCCCTCGAAAAGGAATGGGCCCACCAACTTTGAATGTGAGTTACACTTCAAACCAGCTGCCTCATGGTTTCTACTGATGAAAGGAAGGGTGGGGGACAAAGACACATAATTGACCATTAGTTATAAATAGCCTAACTGATTTTGAAATGTCCACATCAAATGATCAGACAAAATGTAAGGGTGACATAATAACCCATTACCTAAATGTGTTAATGAAACCTGGCAGACCCCACAGGTTCTGCATGTTTGTTAGTTAGGCCTTAATGAACTATTCATTACGTACTTGACCAGTTGAATTGGTAAGTTTGTTGGAGTCTGTGAATTTAGCTACTTTGACTCTAGTATTGATTTTCCAGGCTAGTCTGATGACACCAAATATTCCGCACCTAAGGCCGGATTGCCATTAGTTAAAAAAAAATATTATGTGAGATCTAGATGTAATAGTAATAAGTAATAATTCATACTATCAGTTGTTATATTATTAACTGTTAATGTAAAATATTGTCAGTGATTTAAGCATGGAAGGCAAAGGGCCTAAGCTGTAACGTGATTGTGTCGGCTAAAGACAACCACAAATCCCACTGCAAGTAGCCTATTACACTTAGCTAGGCTACTGAACATTACTTGATAATAGTCTCCTGGGTTTTTAGATAGGAAACTCTAGGCCACTCCTTCGCTCAAACTTAAAAAACATTTGGAAGGTTTATTGTACCCAACTTTAATTTGACAATTCTGTATAAGTGGGGTGATAGGTTGCATTATAATGCAAAGGTTACTTATGTAATACATACAAAATCGATTCCAAGATAATAATGATAACCAATACATGATGATGTATGATACACGACATTCAAAGATACTTTTCAAGTATCTTCACCTGGTAAAATGATTATGACCGATCCCGTATTTCACTGTATTCAAAAATCCTGTCGGTCCCATTAGAGCTATTATTAACTATTACAAATAACGTTTGTAATTTACACGACCTATTTAATAATAGAAATGTAGATATCATAAAGACATTGTCTATACATATTTCAGTAAACAGGTGAAAAATGTGTAAACATTAAAAAATATCTGAACAGTCTTACAAAAAGCGAATAACAGTCAGTTTCCAACCTTTTTGTTGCACTCTACCTTTCAAACCAAACTCCTCTCATCCGAAGAAAAGAGGCAGGTTATCCGTGATTAGGCTACCCTCCCATCCGAGTAGCCTAACGCAAGCCGTCTGTCACTGTAGGCTCGTAGATGTAAACCACATAAAGCTTAGTCAAATTTAGAAATAAACTGCGAAATATCGTCCTCGTAGTGAGAAAATACTACTGCCAGTAGTAAAACTGTAGATTGCACACTCCATGGGGATATGGCAAAAGAGGTTGCCCTCGGATATCGAACATGTTAAAATAAACGGATGAGCGCACCATGGGTCTATCTGCATAGCAAGACACACAGGATCGACTAAAAGGGGGAGCTTTCTTTCCACCCGCTGGCTGCAATACAGTCCCGAGGTGAAAGCTAATTGGATTGAGCTGTACATCACCAAGGACAGCTCCAGTCTGATCAACCAGAGCGAGCCTTCTACGAACTCTGCTCACTGAGAGTCAGCGAGTGCTGTACGCTGTAATGTCATAACCTGTGTATAGTAAAGCATGCAAAGTTTTCCATTAATACAGAGAAATGTGTTGTTGCGTCTGTTTACATGTTAATACGTGTGGGTGCCTGTGTGCGTTTTAAATGTCGACTTTTAACATAGAACAGAAAAACATTATTTTCGCCATATTATTTTTGGCGCTATAAGAGTCATAACTATTTTAGTATTGCCAGACACAAATCAAGAATGACATATTACAGATTAATCAACTATCAGTTAGGCTACTGCTGTTTCCATACTATTATTCTAGAGTAGACAAAACTGTTGGTTAATGGGTGCTGTGTCATTTGGCTTAAGGAAGCATGACCTGTTCCTATAAGCTTGCCAGCAACCTGCTGTACAGGAAAGGTAGGCCAACACTAGCCTATGTCTGGATCCAATTTACTAATAAAAACATAAAACAAAACAAATAAACATTCCACTGAATGTGGACACGCAGAGATGAAACTCACCAGTTTATCCATGTTATCATGACTTCAGTTTGTGTACTGGTAGTGCCATTACGGCCATCAACCATAAGTTTCACTTCATGCCATAGCACAGTTGAATACACATCCTAATTGGCTTGAAGGGCCTTCTAATTCTTGTGTTAATTAAGAAATAAGGCCCAAACAGGTGTGGTATATGGCCAGTATATCATGGCAAAAAGCTGTTCTTGGGCATGATGCATCACGAAGTGCCTCATCACAGTGCCTAGCTTTGGTATATTGACAATATACCACAAACCCCTGAGATGGCTTATTGCTATTATTAAGCCGTTACTAAAGCAATTAGGACAGTATAAAGTGAGATGATGTCATAAATCGGGTATACATAAGCAATAACGCACAAGACACAGAGCCTAGCCGTGGTATATTGGTGATCTATCACAAACACATAGGATGACTTTTTGCACTTATAAACTGTTAGCAATGCAATTAGAGCTGTCAAAAGAGATGTGATGTCATACCCATGGTATATGGTCTCACACAAAGACTTTCAGCCTATAAGCATTTAGGGTTTGAACCATGCAGCTGCAAGGCGTTCTGCCAAAAAACAACACTTGTTTGTGGCACGTGCCTAATAACTTACAGACTTTACAGATATCGTCCAATCATCATTCAGGATTCATACCATGTTTTTTTATTTTACTAGAATCAGCATGGTAGAATTGGCCATGAAGTTAATTCATTATTTGAGGTGCAAAAGTTGAACTAAAAATGTTATTGACAGGGAGTGTAGAGCAACTTGTTTTTTTGGTGAGTGCAACAAAAATGTATATTCCCATAATGTCTTAGTAAAAGTTTGTACCAATAGGCTTCCGCAGCTGTAGTCTATTGCATGGGCCTATCATTGTAAAGGCCTATCATTACTGCAGCATCTGCCTACACCCACACAGCCAGTCTCAAAAACATTTTCTGTTTTGAATACCCTATAACAACACCAAGGTTTTCAAAATACACCACATCAGAAAAGGATTCTTTACCTTTTACCTTTGAAACATCCCAACTGCATCACATTGCAGTTCTTATGAATCATTACGCCTGTGTGATTAATATGGAAGACAGACTCAACGTTGATTTAATCTCTGTGAAAAGTGATACTTAATTTGGAATAAGCCTAATAATAGCAAGCAATGAGTTTATAGTACCTTAGGCATAGTCATAGGGAACATTCATAAGTGTTATTTGAAGTGTCCTTTTGTGGGTTCAATTGGCAAAGTGGTTTCTTTCTGTGCTTTAAAACCAGGGTCACTTATTACACAGCTGCCTCCTTATAAACAATCTCTTTGTGAAGTCAACGGCCCCATGTCTTTAACTGGAACTTCAATAGCCAAGCACATCTTAACAAGCCGTTCCCAGCATGTAGTTCATTTGCTTACTAGATAACAACAACAGCATATGGACAGAATCCACCAGATGTATCAATGCTAGAATGGACCAAATCCACCAGATGTATCAATGCTAGAATGGACAAAATCCACCAGATGTATCAATGCTAGAATGTGCCAACATTCTGTATATCCCAATAGGATCTTCTTAACATGTTCTTTATGGCTCTGCATACCTTGTTCTCTAAGTGCTGCCTACTCTGCTTCACGATCCTCCCATTAGAAAAAACGAATTGCTGGCCATCTTAATGTAGTTACAAACCTTTGGCATTTCTAGTTAATAAAATTATGTTTATATCAATCGGCGAACGAAAAGTGACTTAGTTTCTATTTGTGTTATAGTATGAGTGTGGATTTAACAAATTTGCTTTTGAGCTATTATAATCAGCTTTAACACATTCATTTTACATTTAGATTGTATTCATTTAGCAGACTCACCTATCCAGAGTCAATGACAGTAAGGGCATACATTTTAAAGAAACTAGCGGAAACAACGCAGCTTTGCTGTAAACACGTTCTAATCAGTTGTTGCCAAAAGTCAGTTCTGAAAAGAACACCAAACTAATTAAAAAAACTCTAACCAAAGTTGACAAGTGATGACAGACAGAGGTGGTGGGGGTGGAACCATTTTAGCTGTTCAATAAAAAGGTTAGTTTTTCTGAAAATGAACAGATACTCAGCTTTCCTAGCCTACAAGGGAAGCTGGTTCCACCATTGACATTTCAGGACTGAGACTATTTTTCTCTGAGCAAGAGAAATGTTTTCACTTCAAGGGAAGGCAATGATCAAGCTTTTGTGTTTGTCCTTTTGTTGATCAAGCTATTGTGTTTTATCCTGTCAGAAAGCAAGATATTATCTTCAACATTTACAAACTGATGGATTTGTCGGGAAGCTTATCTCTGAAAACAGGCAGTCGTCTTATACTTGCATTTCTCCTCTCTCGGTGTTAACATTGGTATGACAAGTGTGCTATCTACAATGGTGGATCACTGCTTTCAGGCATATATGTTTGTATATTGAATAAACATTTACTCATTGGTAACCATATTTCTATGAAATGGGTCTGTGACATAGTATAAAAACAAGCATAACTGATTAGAATACTGTAGTTCAAGTTTAGAGTTAATGATTCAAATATTATTTTCTGCTAAATTGTTCAGAATCCCGGAGATATTCCACATTTCAAATTGAAGCTTACATTTTAAGCTTAAACTGTAGGTATTAATAATAGGTATTACGAGGAATTCTTACTGAATAACCAAATCTGTTTGTCCCTGAGTGAATCTTAGCTATCAGTATAGCCGTTGTCTCAGCTCGGCTCCAGTCCTGTTGTGCATTAGTAATGGGCTTGTGAAACTGGAACTAGCAAGATGTGCCCCTCGAGTTTTGGAACACAGCTATCTCCTCATGCATTTTTTTAATGGTGATTTCCAAAGCTTGGAACATTTTCTCCCTTTTTCATCCAAACATCTTTATGTGCCAAACTAGACTGACGCCAGTACTGCACTGTAATTTGAGCAGCAATAAAGTGGCCTGTAAAAATGAAACTTTTAAATTGTCTTGTATGGACCATACACAGCCTTCAGGAATTATTCTGACCCTTTCCTTTTCTCCAGAGTTTGTTGTTGTTATATGCTTAATTTGTAACTGACTAGATTCATATTTTTCAATTGATTCAATGAAATGTACAAATGCATGCGCATAGATGCATCCTGTGTTGCTGGACCCTCATATGGATCTCTATAAATGTATTAGAGTCCACCTGTAGTTAATGCAATTGATTGGATAGGATGCAGAAAAGGCACACATTTGTCATCACTTTATTATGCATGTCAGAGCAAAAGCCAAGCAAACAAGTCCAACGAACTGTCAGTAGAACTCAGAAATGTTGAGTCATAGATCTGAGGGAGGTTGGAAAAAAAATCCCGAAGAATTCAAGTTCCTGGGAGAACAGTTGACTTCATCATTTTGAAATGTAAAAAGTTTGGAACCAACAAGACTCTTCCTAGTGCTAGCTAAATTGATTAACCAGACAAGACCTTGATCAGGGATTGAGAAAGTTCAGACTTTCTCTGTAGGGATGGAAAGATCTTACAGAAGGACAATCATCTCCTGATTTACTCTACCAACCAGGACTGGGTAAAAAGCACATGACATGGCATCTGAAGGACTCTTGTGAGACCAAAATCAAAGAATTCCAAGCCCAACGTCTGGCTCAAAATATAAAATAACCCAGTTCATCACCTGTCTAATAACATCCCTATAGTGAAACGTGGTGGTGGGAGCACCATGGTGTTGGAATGCTTCTTAGCCCCTGGGACAAGAACACTCAAAGCTGTGATCGGTGCCAAAGTCACTTCTACAAAGTAGTGAACAATGGGTTTGAATATTTATGTACAAGGCATATTTTTTTTCTTCAATATATTGTCACAGATTCTAAAACCGTGGTGTTGCCTTGATATTAAGGAATTGTTTGTAGATTGATGGCTAAAAATACAGGAACTTTAACCAAGAAAATGTGGAAAAGTGAAGGGGTCAGAATACCTTCAGGAGTCACTGTAGATAAAAAAATAACACCTCAGTCTTACTGTTAAAAATGCCAAACAATTCCAACCCCATGGCATGGATTTTTGCTCAGACATGCAGTCAACTGTGAGGCCTTATATAGACAGATGTTGGCCTTTCCAAATCATGTACAATCAATTACAATTGCCACAGATGGACTCCAAAAATTTTGTAGAAACATTTCAAGGGTGATCAATGGAAACCGAATGCACCTGAGCTCAATCTTGAATATCGTAGGAGAGGGTCTGAATAATTAACTACATTTTCCATAAAAAATGTTTTGGCTTTGTCATTCAGGGTTAGTGTGTATAGATTGATGAGGAAACAAATCAACTCCATTTATTCATGAATAAAGCCGTAGCATAACATTACCCATGCTCCTTTGTGAAAATCTATATGAATGGGTTTAAAATGTAACCACTTTGAAATGCAGAGAGGATTATAGATGTATAGTTTATAGTTTTAACCTGTTAATGTAGTGGTTTAGGCAATATCACTATACACTTCTCAGACAAAAGTATATAACTCACACACATAAATATACCAAAGGCTTAAAACGACAAAAATGCCTGTACAGTGTCAAATAGTAAAAAAAAATTGTGCTTTAAGATTAAATCGCAATATTGCACTCTATGAACAAAACTTAAATATTATTTATTGTGTTAATGGGCAACTAGTCAGGAATGCTCAGTAGGTCAATATTCCCCTATAGTTATTCCCTAGTACCTCCTAAGCATGTCCCTCAAAAATAGAGCAGATATCAATGAAAAACAGCGAAACCTAGTGGACACATAGGTAGGTTTTATTATAAATGCATCTAACATGAAAATATGTTTAGGGAGATATTTGCTTTTTTCTTCAATATGGTAGGGGCATTTCTCAGTCATCCATATTCGAGGTATTTCGTGGCCTAACAGGCTGTGTGATATCACAATCAGGAAAAAGGGGAACATGAATGCAGGATGAGTATTTGAATCCCGTGGGTCATGAAGATGAAAAAAAATTTAGTGGGTGAAGTTTTTTTATTGTTGGCCGGGAAAAGGCACTCAGGCAACAAAATAACAATTCGGGTAATTTTATTTAAATAGGGGATAGGAAAATCTCAAAGGGAAATAATGTCCATTGATTATTTAAATACAACCTGGTGAATACATAGAAAATTAACAGGAAAAATATATGGTAGTGGCACTTTCTGTAAACAATACAAAGAATAGTATTAGTCCTTTCACCTCGTACTTAAAAATGTCATCCATTCGGAATGCCACGTTTGCCTCCTCACTTACATTGAGGTGATGTACGTGCATTCCCCCCACATGCCCCGGTTCACTTCATCCAGTTCCCGTTCTCTCTAAAGTAGTTAACATTTTCAATTAACATTGAATAACATCGAACCACCGTACCTAACAATACAATTAAATCAACATCCTCTATATCCCTGGAATTAACGAACAACTTGTGATTTTGCTATTGCTGGGTGTAATAATAGTTGTTTACTAACGGAATCCTTAACCATCCATCAACCAATTAACACAAAACACGCTACCAACTGGCTAACTTATCATGACACGCAGCTATTAACAGGATAGTATCTCGTTATTTTATTACCTATGCCAAAATTCGCAATAACAAATGTCCTTAATCTCCACCTTCAAACCTGACCCGTTCCTAGCATATCGTTACGCTAAATAACTTTTTAATTTCAGTTTTCTTCCGTCTTACGTGCACTGCGCGATGATGTCATCCATTTAGCGACGAAACCTAGAAATAGTACCAGACTATGTCCACGACATACGCAATTACCACCCGGTAACAT
The DNA here is from genome assembly GCA_016801125.1 of Novumbra hubbsi. Lineage (NCBI taxonomy): Eukaryota > Metazoa > Chordata > Actinopteri > Esociformes > Umbridae > Novumbra > Novumbra hubbsi. The sequence continues at coordinate 9,873 of JACXGK010001145.1, read as the reverse complement.
TATTTTTAAACTTTAAAATGTATTTGCTTGTGGATTGAGTTGTGTGCTCAACAAAGTCTGCCAAAATGGGTTGACCTGACTAATAATTTAGACAGAGTTCCCTGTTTTATTTACATTTGGGCACATTTTGACAGTAATTAGTCAAGGTCAATGCAAAAGTCTTTATTGTCAAATGCACAAAATAACAGTGTCGTTCTGAGAAATGAAATACTTATGACATGGCACGAGTCAACAGAACATATAGTTAACAATATAAACTAGCAGCAATTTCAAAGAGCGTGGAAATGGTGTAATGACAATATGAAGGAAGTATTTAAATATTATGAATATGAGTGTAATAGAGCCTATGAGTGGTATTTTTATAAAAGCCATTGTGCAATGAATTTGCATAGAACGTCATCAGAGCATTGAAATGTTAATGTGATTCATATGATCATAGATCAATGTTGCTGGTTAAGAAGTCTTATAACCTGGGGGAAAAACGTTTGTGAGTCTGGAAGTGCCTTGGTGCTCAAGTAACATCTACCAGACGGCAACAGTGTGAACAGACCGTAGCCTGGGTGGCAGTAGTCTTTTATGGTGTTCTGTACTTTCCTAAGGCATCTTGTGTGGTAGATGCCTTGTACAGAGGGGAGATGGCAACCGATGAAGCGTCTCCGCTGACTTCACCACCCTCTGGAGGACCTTGGGATCAGCAGCTAGGCACCTGCCGTACCAGGCAGGGATGCAGCCTGAGGATGTTACTGCCGCTAGGGGCCTGGCACAGGCATGGAGCTTTAAATGAAGTAATGTTCTGCCTGGGGACTGTGGTTGGAGATGGTGGCGTTAAAATCTCCCCAACGCGGGATGGCAATTCTTGGGAGTTCAAAACCAAGAGATGTGCTATTTCTTTTTCTGACCTTAACCCTAATGTGTGAATGTGGTCTATTCAATGTATAATAGAAACCAGACTCACTCATTTAGTATATCAAATCTAGCAATGCAGGCTGTTTGTAAGTCGTCTCAGGATAGAAATACCATTCCCATTCTTACCAATGGTGATCCTACACTTTAAGTAGAGATTTATCAAATGCTGCAGCAAGAGGTTAAATTCAGCCCACTATTTCCGAAACTTTTGCCCATCTAATGAAAGACTGTTATTCTCTTACTGAAAAACTCTGAACTGGATGGTTAAATAATTATCTCCAATTAGTGTTCTGAAATGAGCTTTCATTAAACTAAAACTACTTCAACGAAAAAATATAGAATATGTCATGTAAAAATATCAGACATATAATTTAGTGGAAATATAAGACGTGTCATTCATAATATAGGTTACTTACAGTACATTATATTTGTTTTTTAACTCATCTGTGTGAACTCTTAAATCATCCTAATATTGTACTGTTCAATGTAGTCTACAGTCAACATTCTGATAGTGATTATGACATCAGGTTGTGATGTCATAAGCAACTGGTCTATTACATCATGTTTAGTCCATGTCTTAAGTGTGTTTGACAGGGAGCCTTAACCACAATTCACTTTGACAAATCACAGATAGCCCACCTAGTATTTTTATCTGTAATTTGCATGGCATTTACATTTTAACAGGAATATCTTTTTGCAAACATGGCCCAGCTTCTCCGGAAGGATGGGCTGTGCAACCTGAAGATGTTCTGTTTATTGATTATATTCAGCCTTTTACTTCCTGTTGCTGCAACTGGGTTGCTCCGTTCATCAACGGAGCTGAACACGTTGATGCCAGTGAAGGACGATTCTGTTGTGAACATCCCTCCTGTTGCTGCTGCTTGGTTGCCTCGTTCATCACCGGAGCTGAACACGTTGATGCCAGTGAAGGACGATTCTGTTGTGAACATCCCTGCAATAGAGAAGAATTCAAAGGGGTTACTGGAGATGCTTGTAGGTTACAAGTTGAAAGATTATTCTTCACCAGGTAGTGCAGAACAGATGACAAATGGACATTCTTCCCTAGATGACCTGCTTGTAGAGCCCCTGACTTCTGGTCCAAAACACAAGTCTTTAAAACCAATGAAGGACAATTCCCTTCTTAACAGAAACCCTTCTGGTGCCAAGCCACCTGGGAAATGGGACTATAATTTCATTGGTGCTTTAATCTTCTTTATAGCACTAGTGTTTTTATACGAGACTGCAACGATCTACAGATGTCGTATAAGTAGAAATAATGCAATTCATCCTGCGGTGGAAAGTGAGCCGTCAGCTACTGAACCTTCGTTGACATCCATCGTTGACACCTTCATTGACACCTCATCACTGTCTGGTCTAAAAGAAACATCATTACCATCGCAGATTGCTCCGGCTTCTGACAAATCCGCAGAGAAGTCAGTCTCCAGCACAGACAGTTCAAAGTCAGAAAATACATCCAGAAAGAGCTGGAGACCATGGAACCCGGCTCAGCCTAGCATCCCAGAGGACGTGACCGTGCCCGATACTGTGCATTTCATCCAGGTGAACCCAGTTGAACAGCCCCTGGAAGAAGTTGTATGTGGTTCAAGCACTGAACCATGAGGCAACCAGGAAGCCCCGCTGCACTAGGTCTGACTGACTGTGGATGGCATCCAAGACTGAGGATCTGAGACCAAGCATCACTCAGCAGAAATGGCAGATTATACCTCTCCTGCTGTTGTCACCCATTTAACTGAATTAGAATATTAAAACGGTTTCATTCAAAACTTTCAGCGCGTCTGGTCCACGATTTTATTAAGATCAAGAATACTACTCGGAAAAATGACCCACTAAGATCTCAAAAGACGGGATAGCCGTTCAGTTTTATTCAGAACAGGGAAGAAGTCAAAAGCAAATTACCACGGGTTGTTCTAATGTCACATTGCTGCTTTTACATTTTAGCTTTGTCGGTTCTTAAAATATTCTTCCGCATGAGAAACATACATGAAAAAAAGACATTACACTCTCATGGTCATTATTGTTCTAGGTCCTGATCTGACCACCATTTGTTTTATTTCTGCCCCAAATGGAAGGACCAAAAAAGATCTAAGCAGCTTTGGAGTCATTTGTGCCATAAAAGAGTTTGATGTCTGGCGCCTCTGACTCATTTAAAAAATCAAATATAGCAATGCAGACTGTAAATTGTCTCCCAAAAGGCATACCATTCCCATTCCTACCAATGGCCATCCTACAGTTTAAGTAGAGGTATCTTGAATGATGCAGCATGGGTTAAAATTCAGCCCACTGCTATTTCAGAGGTCAGCTTGCAGAGCGGGCAGGTTTCCTAGACGTTAACACCCAGGAGCAGGCAAATAGCGTGGTTGAAGGGTGCAGGCAAAGGTTGCTACAGGGGAAGCCTAGAAGGGCTGGGGTACAACAGGAGCTGGCTGGCATGCAGGTGCAGCTCAAGAATAGGATACATCGTAATCAGGACACGGGCATGGATCAAACAACCATAACAGGCGGTACTCAAAGTTTCGATAAGATGCTCAGTAGGTCATAATCCACAAATAATGCCTCACAAAGAAAATGTACGCCAGGAACTTAGGCTATATAGTGAAGGGGAGGAAACAAACAGGTGATCAGTATTCTGGTGAGAGTTCTGATATGAGCTGTCATTAAGGCGATACTTCCTGTGCTAGGTGTCGATGTCAAACGTAATTAATTGCTCCCTGTTCTCCAGAAGTGTACCAAATTCCCTAAAAATAGCAGGAAAATAAAGCCTCTTCAGATATATTATAGGCCCATATCAAACCACCCGTTCCACTCAATAATCTTTGAAAAATCTGTTCCCTAGCAACAACATTTCTTGTGAGAGACCTTAGCGTTGACCTCGACACTGACCTCTCTTTTGATGAACATCTAAAACAAATCTCAAGGGCTGCTTTTTCCATCTTCAGAACAACAATCAGAAACCTTTTATCAAAAACTAGTGCAGAGAAACGAAACCATAATTTTGTTACTTCCATATTAGATTATTGCAATGCTCCTCTCTCTGGATACCCTGAGAAATAAATAAATAATCGTCAATTAGTGTTGGACACGGCTGCTAAAATCTTAACTAGAACGACATAATGTGGGCACATTACTCTTGTATCAGCCTCTCTACACTGGCTGCCTGTTAAGGCTAAGGATGTTTATATTGTTAACCTATAAAGCAATACATGGACTTGCTCTTACTTACCTTACTTACATCACTGAAATAATCCAGCCTACACGTAACCTAAAATCGCAAGATGTAGGCCCTCTAATAGTACCTAGAATTTCTAAATAAACAGCTGGAGGCAGGGCTTTTCTCTAATAGATGTCCACTACTGTCAAATGATCTGCCAATTAAGAAATTGTCTACAAAAGTGTCTACTAAAGCCATTTGGGGGAGGAGTCACTGGCTTGCTGTTGTCTGTCTGTTGTGCCCTTCAAGCAATTGAAGTGAACTCCGCTGGCAATACTCAACACCCGTTTGGGGTGGTTGAGGTTAGTTGGTGTCCCTTTGGTTGCTTGGCCTCAACCAAGGGGAGGCCCTATTCCCCAGATAGACCCCCCTGTCTCAGACCCAAGGATTTACGCTGCTATTTTATTGTGCCGGGGGAGTAGGGTTGCTTTTGAATTCTCCCTTAAAAAGCTCCTGCTTTCGGGTTTTCCCTGTCCTGTCCATCTGGTCATACTATGGCCTTGATTGTTTTTATAGACTCTGGGCACAGCCCTCATTCATTTATTAATTAATTATATTGTTTAATTTAATGTTTATTTTTGAACTGTCACAAGGCATAGCCAGAAGAGGGATGGTCAGCCATTCAGGCCTGGTTCCACTCTAGGTTTCTTTCCAAATTCCAGCGCCTTTAGGGAGATGTTCCTTTGTCACTGTGCTTCAACACTGTTGTGGATTGCTCTTTGGAATTTCAGTCTGGGTGTTTTGTAAAAATGCTTTGTGACAACTGCTTATGTAAAAAGGGCTTTATAAAATAATATCTGGTTTGTTGTTGTATTTTTAATAAGATGTATGTCACCTTGGATTTAATCCCATTACAGTAGTTATGTGTACATATTACAGCCCATTAAGGGCCATAATTGTTAGAAGATTTTGCTTTTAAATGTATTAAATTATACCAGGTATTAATAAAACATGTATAAAATGTAATGTTTGTGGAATTTAACCCGTCACAATTTACTAGGGTGAATCAAAAGCCAATTCTGTTTGAATTATATAATTTCTAGATGAATTTAATGTAATGTAGTGTAGGGAGCCCAATAATATACATTTAGTAGGGAGCACCAGGATGGACACTGATACACTGATACACATTTCCCATCCAAAAAGCTAAATTGTCTCTTAAAAGTATTCACCCTCTTGGAGTTTTTGCACATTTTATTGAAGTCTGAATTGGTTTCATTAGGCTTTTTGTTACTGATGAACACAAAAAATAAGTTCTGCAAATTGTTGTAAATGAATGACAAATATAAAATATGAACTAATTGATGACATACGTTTTCTCCCCTTTGGCCATGAGGCTTGTATGTGTGTCATGAAGTGTAGCGAAACCAATAGTCTTCAGAAGTAACGTATTTAGTTAAATGGAGGTGTTTCAACTCATTTAAGGTTAAATGCACCAATCTCTTGAAGGTCCCACAGTTAGTAAATACAATACCTAACAAAAATGAAGACAAATGAACATTCAAAGGAAATTCTAAACAAGGTTACTAGAAAGCTCCAATCAGTTCCCAACGCATTGAATATCCCCTGTAACACAGTAATGTCCATCATTTGTAATGGAGAGGCAGGTGGGCCGTTTTGTGCAATTGGGAATGCTTAACTGCATCAGGGACTGGAAAGCTTATGAAACAAAGCAAAATGAATGCAGCAAAGTACTGGCTGAGGACCTGGGACTTTGGAAAAGTGTAATCTTTTAGCAGGACAATGACATTAAACCTACAGCCAATGCCACACTGGAGTGGCCTGAAAGACAAAAGATAACTGTCCTGGAATGGCCCAGTCAAATGGTCTTACGTGGTTTCTTCGAATATCTATGACATTTTGTTCTAGCCATCTCACAAGATTACCTTTCGGTCAACACAAGAAATTCTGGTTAATATTGTACTGTTTATTTGTATTAATTTGAATGGTTAATTTTGGTTCATTCTGGTTATTTTCCCTGTTATAGTAATGTTCAGTCTGGTGGAATCTCATCATTTTGGACACCGCCTCTATGTCAAAAAGCTACTTTGGAACGGTTGCATGAAAGAAGCAGTTACTGAGCTCAACCCACAAATAACTGAACTTTGCCAATTTTTATTGGAACTATATGTGGAATCACGTGCTGTGGTTACATTAGCATGTTGGCTATGCACACCGTTGCCATGTTTAGTGAGGAAAGGGGACTGATAGCCACTTTAAAATAATATGTTGGATCATTGGTGCTTTGAGGCTGTTTTGCTAGTAGTAAACCAATAGGCTGTTTTTTATTTGAAGACAAATAGCATAAATAATTCCTCTAAACTCCAAGATATTTTAGCCCAAAACCTGCTTCCCTCTGCCAGAAGCGTAATCCTTTTCTGTGGATCAACCTTTCAACCAGACAATAACCCAAAACATACATCAAAATCAACATAAATATGGTTGCTGGAACAAGAAATCTGTTTTACAACAGCATCTCAGTCTACAGACCTGTGTTCTGAACTAAAGAATGTGGTCTACAAGTGTAAACCTAAGACTGTCAAGAATTTCAAAATGTGAGTGAGTGCTGAGTGTGATGTCAAACTTTACAGGAAGAGGCTCAGTGCTGTTATCTTCCAGGGGAAGTTTCACATAATCTTGATTGTAGGGGTACCAACACATTTAAAGACAATTATTGTTTGCTTTACTAAATTATGTAAAGGTGTTGAATGATACAGGATAAAAAATGTAAGTGTCCCCATTATTTCATTTCAGGGAAGTTCTGTTGCTTAAGGAAATGAAATACAACACCATGTTTTCTCTTTGTGTATAGCTAACTAAACAAATATTGACAGTAACTGGATTCAATAATGAAGGGTCAATCCCTTAATTAAACATAAAGACGAGAGTAAATTATAAATTATCCAGTTTGTCAAAACAAAACCTGAATGTCTTATGACAATTATTGGATAATAGAGCTGTTAAAAATGTAATAATGATCATGCATATAGGAAATCTTATTTGTTCAGATGGATTCTGTAGCAAGCACCGCAAAATATTACCAGAGGTACAGAGCTAAATTAACAAATTCATATATCAGCTTTTGACACCTAAGAGGAAAATCATGTGTGGCCAGTATTGAGTGATGAATGCAACAAATACAACAACTTTAGCTCTGGCTGTTGAGTTACCTTACATTTTATCTTTAGAAAGGTAGGCTTTCACACGTTTTCATATAACGTGTACAAGGACTATGCTGACCTAGCTTCAAGGGGAAGTTGTTTACATATTTGGTGCTGACAGGACAGAGAAGAGCTTTGACTCAGAGTTAGGGGGTGATGAGACCTACAGAACTTTGCACAAATCAATCACTGCCTGAAAATAGAGTTCTGCCTGTCGCGGGACATTTGTAGATAACCGGCTCTCTTTCTGGGAGTCACAAAGAAAAAGAGCAAAGCCTGACCTGCTGTAGAGTGAAGATTCCATCCTAGTGGAAGTAGTGCTCTTCTAAATGAGGGAACATGTAATCATCACAGTATAACACCAAGTAAATTAAACTTCATGGATATCAATCTGTCTAGTTAGGAAGCATAAGCAACTGTGAATCAATGTCACCTGTTTGGGTGCAAATGAATGTGAAAAAAGTTGCACTGGAGAGGCAACAGCAAGACAACCCCCCAGAACGAATGGTTTTGCAGGTGGTGGTCACAGACAATTGGCTCATAATCCTTATTGACTGATTCATCTTTAGTTTTGCATTTTGCTAGTGTCCTTGTCATAACTGGGAGCATGAGGTAATGCCTGCAGACCATCCAGGTTGCACAGGCAGTCCAGCTCCTCCAGGATGGCACATCCATACCTGCCATCGCAAGAAGCTTTGCTGTGTCTCCCAGTACAGTCTCAAGAGCATCAAGGAGATAACAAGAGACAGGCTGTTACACGAGGAGAGCAGGACAGGGCCATAGAAGGGCATGAACACAGCAGCAGGATTGTTATATGCTCCTTTGTGCAAAGAGGAACAGGAGGAGCACTGCCAGAGCCGTACAAAATGACCTCCAATGGGCTACTTGTGTGCATGTGTCTGACCAAACTGTGGGGCCCACATGCCATGAAGGTGGCATGAGGGCCCAATGTCCTCTAATGGGACCTGTGCTCATAGCCCAGCAATGTGAAGTTGATCCCAAATTGTATGTGACTTGGTGTTATTCTGTGATGATTACATGTTCCCTTTATAATTATGTCTGCTGTATGCCTACATATGAAACATAGGAGAATAAGGTAATTTCATTGTGGTCATTATATCATTAGTAGTCTCATGTAGACATTTGTCTAAAATCATGTCGTTATCACGTTGCTCAAGGAAGGGGCAAAATCATTAGGAACAAAGAGACTATTATTGATTTTGTTTTTCCAGCTGAAAGTTTACGATAACCGTAGTGCTGTAATGAGCATGTGAATCTCTTAATAATACAGCTTCTTTTCAGTTAATGTGGTTTTTCAAGAAGGATTGTACAAGTAATTGTCTTATCTGAGGCCAGGGGAAACAAACATTTGCATTAGGATAATAGCCCTGTCCAGTGTCATTCCGTCTCTAGCAAACCACAAGCTATGTCATTTAATCTGTTTGCCTCTATATAAACCACCTTCTCACTAACAGCAGACACAAGCATCTCATCACACACCGCACAACATCAAGGTAAGAATATTAGCTCTTTGGTTGACATGTATTAATGTTTTACTGCAGGCTATATGTTTATCATTTTATAATATATTACAAGTGATCAAGATGGCGCCGCGGATGGCAGCCTCTGTGTTTTGTTGTGCGTTGTTTTGTTTGTGAAGCCCAGTTTTTGTTGCGGCACATTACACTTTTCCACTTATTCAGTAAATGTTTGCAAATTTTATATCTACTGTCATCTCTATTGTTTTACCTCATACTACTTCACTGTGTTTTTCTGTCATGCACCATAGCACCAAAGCAAATTCTTTGTGTAAATGTACTTGGTAGTAAAGATGATTCTGATTCTGATACTATATATTTATGTACACTCAGTGGTTAAGCCTTCAAATTGCGTTTTTGTATTTAATACCATTACATCACCCGTCAAAATTTTGAACACACCTACCTACTCACTTCAATGGGTTAATTGTGTCTAAAACGTTTACTGGTACCGTACGTGTACATATTTATTTTAAAATTGAATTGAACTTCCATTCGTACCGATCCTAGGGCATACTGTTTTTGCATATGTTCTGTCACAAAGTAAACCCCATGGATTCCCTGAGGTACCGTCAACATGAAAGGTTTAGTTAACTCCTCGATGTCAGAAGCGATGGTGCAAGACAGGTTCTACCAGACTGGATTGGATGGAGACGCAACAGAGATTTCCAAATTATTTGAGGTAAATCACGCCTTCTTTCAGAGAGTAACTCTACCTTTTTGTCCTTCACATTTTGGAACATTTGAATTCCATTGGGAAGCCGTGGTCTATTGTCACGGTGTTGTTGTGTGGCGGAACCATATGCAGACATACTTTCAAACAAAAGGTGTATTTAATCCCAAGACAAATACAAACTACACGGACTGTACACGTAAAATGAAAGGACTAACTAACATAAAAACGATATACAGAAAACATGTAGAGCATTCGCTTGAAATGTGAGTTAAACAGAGGACAAACCGTGAGCTGTTGAGACAAAACACAAACAATAAACCACACCGGGTGTGGTGAAAACCTGACCTAAGTAGGCTCCCCAAT